>CM046384.1:26917689-26973551 GCA_025413485.1 Ficus microcarpa
ATGATTGCCATTTTTCTTCTTTTAAAGGAATTATGAGCATATGTGACATGTTTACGGAAAAACTCAGTTAAGAGTTTTTCACACGTTTTACGGAGTCTTATGGCTCAATAAGACTCAGAACAGATTTTTAAGGTTAGAAAACGCCTTTTCAGGTCGAAAAGGGCGATAAGGGACGTTTTTCCGAAAAAGTCAAAGTTTGACCGAAAAAGTCAACTTTGACCAAGAAAGTCAAAGTTTGACCAAAAGTGGTCAACGGTTGACTCGACAGTGAAAAATGATGCTGTATGAGAAAATACTGCAAAATATGTTAGTATGGGCGAGATAGCCCAAATAGACAGTAGAAAATAAGAAACACCCTAGAAATCAAGCATCCCTAGCATTAGTTAAGGTCAAGAATGACATATTTAGTCAATAAATCACCCAAAAGGACAAGTTAAAGTCAAAGGTCAAAAATGTCAAAATTTTCACTTTTGGGGGCAAAAGTGTAAATTTTGGAAAATATGTGAAGTAAGTTAAATGACGTCGTTAGATGATGTCAATATAAGGTATTGAATTGCCTTGCAAGAAGAAATTAAGTACCAGCCACTTTTGGGGGTGAAAATGCAAAGATCTTGTCTTTCGGGGCAAAAATGTAAATTTGGGAAATATGTGATTCAAGGGTGAGAAAATCATATAAAATTATGAAAAGAATGATATTTACATGGAAAGCAAGCATTATGGCCAATTTTGAAGTTTAGGGGCCTAAATGCAAAAATTTTCACTTTTGGGGCAAAAGTGTAAATTTTGGAAAATTGACGATATGAGCGTATAAAGTCACCGAGATGCTTATATCATAAAATAGGATGGGTGTGTTGATTTTTAGGACAATCGGACACCAAGAGGGCATTTTTGCAAGAATTTCCATTTTCAGGGAGGCAAAAGTGCAATTTTAGAAAAGTTGTGAGGTAAGCCATGACATCAGCCATGAGGTTAGCATGCCAGCTGCTGCTGGGCTGGAGGACAGCCGGCCACCTTGGGGCATAAGCAAGAAAAGTGGAAAACTTTGGGGTCAAAATATAATTCCAAAAAGTTTGAAAAATGGTCTATAAATAGACCCATGAGATGTGCAGAAAAAAAAATAGAGAAACACAGCCAAATTATGGCCAATTTTTTGCAGAAAATCCGAGACCATGAGGGAGAAGAAAAGAGCAAGAAAAAAATTGGAGAATCACATGTGTGAAGCCATCTAGAATGCACGGTTTTGTGCATGAAAAACCCAGCCAAAATTCTGGAATTTTGGGGCCAAAATCTGATCAGTGGCCGTGGGAAGAGAAGAGAGAAAGTGGAGAAAATTTCAGGCCAAACCCATGTGTGTGCCGAGTAAGAAGAAGGATGAGCCAAGGGTGAGTTTTTGGTGCCTTGGTGGTGGCTGTTTTCAGCCAAGGGTATGCAGCAAGTTAGGAGCCGAAAATTTTGGTTTAGAGCAGCCAAGGGGGTTCGGCCATGGCAGCTAAGGTTCACCCAAGTTGGTGAAAATTTTTGGTGCAATTTTGGGAGCCAAAACCGAGTATGAGGGCAGCCAACCAAGGGGACAGACTCGGTTCTCAAACCATAGTCTAACCCAAGGGTGAGTCAAGGTAAAACTCTTGAATTTTAAGTGAAATTTTCCATGTAAAGTTGGTGGATTAATTATGTGTATGTGTGTATGTTGCATGGCTGAAAATGGAGCCCATTTTGGTGGGAGGTTTCGGCTGCAAGGAGACAGCCAACCAAGACAAGGGAGTTCGGCTCCCATAGGTGGAACCAAATTGCCGAAAATCTCCAAGAGGTAAACCCTAACCCTAAGCTTTGGTTTAAGCATTAAATTTGGAAATTTAATGTGTATTTAAGCAATGAAATGTAAGAGCTTAAGCTCATTAGTTTTCGGTTAATGCTTATGTTAGGGTATGAGACTTGATTTGGGTGATTAGTATGTTAGTTAGCATGCATGTTTTGTATGTTTATGTGTTATGATTTTATGCTTGTATGAGTGCATGGTTTGCATGAAAAATTGGTTAGTATGGTCCCTGCCCTAGGTGTAGCCGAGTAAGGCTTGTATGCTAGAACATTAGATTTATTTTCGGTGTTGCATGATTTGGTGCAATTTCATGTGATACAACCCTAGAATGCAATGCAAACCTAGGTTATGTAGTTCCGGTTTGGTTTGCATAGCCACGAGGGGGTGACATGTCCAAAGCATGTGGGACGTTAGTTAACGTTGCATGTGATTGATTTAGGCTCCCGAGTGATCGGTTGAGTTAGTTCGCGACTTAGGACGCGTAAAATAAAAGTAAACCGAAAACTGGTAGATTCGGCTAAGTCTACCCAGTTTTCGTAAACAAAAAATAACAGGCCTTTAGAGGTCGAATTTGGGGAAACGTAAAACACGAAAGTTGTCCAGAACAACTTTTTCTAGGGGGAAGTGTGAGCCGTTTTTCAAAATAAGGCTCCAATGGCCTTCAAAAATGCCAAAACCCGTGGCTAAGCATTTAAGCCCCCAGACCCAGTTCTGTTTCGGAGTCAGCCAGTTTCAACTCAAAACTGGTACGTTTCTAGGCCGAATTAGGATTTTCATAAAACACGAAAGTTTTAGCATTTTTTGAGGGCTAGAACTTTCGTGAAGAAAACTTTTTCAAATTACGTACTGATTTTTAATTGGAAATTGCTTTATGAAGGGTGCTCAGGGAATCCGAAATCCCTGCACCACAATCTTTATCAAGTGTTTCTAGAAAATGGTTTTTCAACCTTAAACAAGTGTTTTGGCTATGAAAATCGTTCCAAAGATGGTTTTCAACCTAAAATGAATTTACAAAGCATAAAACCAAGAGTTTGGATTTTATGACTCAAGTTAAGAATTTTTACAAGAAAAATGAAATTTTGGGATTTATTCCCTAAGTGTTTTTCCAAGAAAGGAAATGTGATTTTCAAGCTATGTTTTAGCATACGATTAGTTCACGTGTGGTAACCGGGTGTTAGACCCAAGTTGCCGGGTCAAGCCCGAGACCCGAGAGGTTGACCTTAGAGGGTTGACCATAGTTGACCAAAGTTGACCATGGTTGACTTTTGGTTGACTAATAGCATAGAGTTAGGTTATCCTTATGGGTTATCCAAAGTGACCCTAACGGATACTGATAGGTAAACTAAAGGGTTATCAGATATGACCCGATAGTTTCGGATTAAGTTATTCGACCCTTAGAGGTTAGTTTGGCTTAGCACGCCAGGTTACCGGTGGTAACCAAGTTAGACGCTTTGCACGTAAGGGACATACAACCAAGATCATGTAGACATGTTGGTTAGTTTACCTGCATTTTTCACGAGGTTTAAGTAGAGCATGTCCTTGTCAAGCAGACAGAACTTGCAGCTGTACTAGGAGTGGAACAGCACTAGGAAGGGACAGTTAAGCATGATGTATGACGAAAAGGTAAGTACAATTCCGCCTACGGCATGAACACATGTTAGTTGCATATGATGTGTTAAGAAGTCACGAATAGGATTTCATGATGCTATGCAGTATGTTTATGTTATGCAATATGTTAAATATGTAATGTGTGATATGTTATGTTATGCAGTATGTGTTATGTTCAGGTTATGTAGTATGTTCATGTATGCATGTGAAGTTAAGCATGTTATGTAGTATGTCATGTTATGCCATATGTGTATGTATGTTATGTTATGCAATATGAGTATGTCATGTCAAGCATGTAGTATGTTTTATGTTAGATTTGTGACATCACGAAGCATGTCCACCAAAAATAAGTCACATGGTAAGCAAGAGTTAAGTCAAGTAGGACATGTTGTGTTGTACTAGCTTGCCTTTGTGGTAAGTTTAAAACGGCGTGTTCCATGGTTTGACTTGATAGGGAAGGGCTGCCTCCACTACTCCATGTTAAACTTTGTGTTTCATGGTTTGAGTTGGTTTGGTCGGACCACCTTCAATCACTCCATGGTTACATACCGAAGTACATACACACATGTTATAGTAACAAGATAAGATAAGATCAGTAGAAAAACCACAAATGATTTTTAATAATAAATCATAATTGGTTCACGTTTTCGTGCATTAGTTGCATGTGGATAGGACGTTGTGCTTACTGAGCTTTTTAGCTCATTGCTTACGTTCATGCTGTAGGTAAGTTTCCTACCGGCACTTCTTGATACAAGCTGTGGAGAGATGGCGCAACAGAATGTGAAACGTGGGTATGGACTACTACGGGGTTTCCGAAGTGCGTTTAAATGAAAATGTGTTTTCATTACGTTTTCAGCATGTATGTATGACTCAGTTTATGTATGTATGGAGCTTTCCGCTCAGGTGAAAGCTCAGTACTCGAGTGAGTACATCAGAATCAGTAAGGTTTTATAAAAGAAAAACAGTTTTAAGTTATGCTTTAATCGAATTTAAAGTTTTATAATTTCCGTAATAAAAGTTTTCTATTAACGATTTTTAGAAAAGAAGAAAAAAAAAATTTACTCTAAAATTTGGGTAACTTTATTTTTCAATCAAGCAAGTAAGTAAGTAATTGTTATGAACCCAACCCAACCCCAGGTTCGCGCGGTCAAACATCGCGTGGCCTTGGTGGCGATAAGTCGGGGCGTGACAAGTAGTTGCTGGCACAGTAACAAGAGATGACTAGGCTTCGTGAGCAATTAGCTCAAGTGAACCAAGGACCGCGAGTCCAAGCAGTTCCACCGCAAGCGCCACCAATTCCCCCAGTGGTACCTCAGGTGCCCAATGTTCAACCTGAAGTCCCACCGGAAATCCCTAGGAATGTTGAAAATCCGATGGCACCAGCCGGAGTACAAGTTAACCCGTCGATAGTACGAGAGGATCTACTATACGAGCGCTTTAGGCGAATAAATGCGCCCGAGTTCGAGGGACCCACAGACCCGGTTGCAGCCGACAATTGGCTGATCGACATCCAAGTTATCTTGGATTTTATGCGACTCACTGAGCAAGAGAAAGTACTTTGTGCTTCCTTTGCTCTCAAAAAAGACGCGCGGCACTGGTGGATGACAGTGCAGATGCGTCGGAACATTATGGCGATGACTTGGCAAGACTTTGTAAACGAGTTTCGCGGCGTGTACTACAACCGAGAGGTCCTTGCTGCACAGCAGGATGAATTCACCAACTTTAAAAAAGGGTCGATGACGGTAATGGAAGCCATCAAGAGATTTGAGCAACTTGCTCGATTGTGTCCAAACCTGGTACCAGATGAGGCAGAGAAAGTACGACTGATGATGAAGATGTTTAGGACAGATATTGCCAAGCAAGTCAGTGCTGGCAGTAGTCCGCCAAGGACGGTGTCGGATTGCATCAGCCGAGCCATAAGAGCCGAGTGCTGGATTAACCGAGACAAGGAAGCCAGGGCTCAAATCTTCAAAGCTAAGAAGGAGGAAAAGATCGCTGCTAAGTCAACGCAACCCCGCCAAGGTTCGGAGGCAAATTCGAAGGGCCAAGCTAGCAACTCTGCCCAAAGTCCCAAACAGTTTGGGAAGAATAAGCGGAAGGGAAATTTCAACGGTCAGGGTCAGCAGCGAAGCTTTCCCCAGAAAAGGAACAATCGGGGAAATGAGGGAACCAACGCCAGCTACCCCACATGCGAAAGCTGTGGGAAGAAGCACCCCGGAGTCTGTAGAAGGGGAACAAATACTTGCTACGTATGTGGCAAAGAAGGGCATTACGCGAAGAGCTGTCCCCAGAATAATCCGAATCAGCAACCCCAGTACCAGAATCGGAACCCCAACCAACGTCAACTGCACGCAGTTCAAGCCAAGCTTGAGGGACCTCCAGTAGTACAAGGAAGATTGGAGGCGCCTGAACCTCAAGCCAGGATCTACGCCTACACAAGGGCAGATGCCGAGGCAGGAACATCACATGCGGTGACAGGTCAGATTTCTATCACCACCTATGATGTGATTGCATTGTTTGATTCTAGCGCTACTCATTCGTTTATATCGATGGAGTTCGCTCAGAAATTAGGAAGCAGTGCGAATAGGGTGGATCAACCTTTCAACGCTTCTTTGCCATCCGGAGAAATTTTGTGGTCCAACTTTTGGATCCAAAATGTCCCCATTATTATCTGTGGCAGAGAATTACTTGTAGATCTCATCGCAATCAAACTCCATGATTTCGATGTGATCTTGGGGATGGATTTCTTAGGGAGATACAACGCTAGAATTGACTGTAGAAAACGCCGTGTGACGTTTAGCCCGAACGAAAAGGATGAGTTTAACTTCCACGGACAACCCCGAAATTCCGCCACCAAGTTTGTTTCGGCAATAAGAGCATGGAAGATGCTAGCGAGTGGATGTCAGGGGTATTTAGCGAACATGGTGGATAAGGACCAGAAGAAAGAGCTAACACCGGAAGACGTTCCCATTATAAGGGAATACGTGGATGTCTTTCCACAGGAGCTACCCGGACTTCTGCCTGAACGTGAAATTTCATTCGAAATTGAACTGCTACCTAGAGTCGCACCGGTATCGAAAGCGCCGTATAGGATGGCACCGGCAGAACTGCGAGAACTACAAGTACAGCTACAGGAACTGTTGGACAAATGGTTCATCAGACAGAGCCACTCCCCATGGGGAGCACTTGTCCTATTCGTAAAGAATAAGGATGGATCCCTACGCATGTGCATCGACTACCGAGAGCTGAATAAGATTACGATCAAAAACAAATACCCTCTCCCGAGGATTGACGATCTCTTCGATCAACTCAGGAGAGCGGTTGTGTTTTCAAAGATCGACTTACGTTCAGGCTACCATCAGCTTCGGATCAAGGAGTCAGACATCTCCAAAACAGCTTTTAGAACGCGCTATGGGCACTACGAGTTCCTAGTCATGCCATTTGGGTTGACCAATGCCCCAGCCGCTTTTATGGATCTTATGAACCGAGTGTTCAAAGAGTACTTGGATAAGTTCGTAATCGTCTTTATTAATGATATTTTAATCTATTCAAGGTCCAAGGAGGAGCATGAACATCACCTTAGGTTGGTGATGGAGATGCTAAGGCAACATCAGTTGTACGCTAAATTCACTAAGTGTGAATTTTGGCTGGAAAGGGTTCATTTCTTGGGGCATGTGGTGTCCAGAGAGGGAATTTCTATAGATCCAGCAAAGGTGGAAGCGGTTAGCCTATGGCCAGCCCCCAGGAACGTCACTGAGATAAGAAGTTTCCTAGGGTTAGTAAGATACTACCGAAGGTTCGTAGAGGGATTTTCGAAGATCGCAGCACCTTTCACCACCCTCACTAGAAAGGAGAAGAAGTTTGAATGGACTCCAAAATGCGAGGAGAATTTCCAGGAGCTTAAAAGGAGGCTGACGAGCGCGCCCGTGCTAATAATTCCTGATGTGGACGCAGGATACTTCGTGATTTACAGTGATGCTTCTAAGAATGGATTAGGAGCTGTCCTGATGCAGAATGGGAAAGTAGTAGCTTATGCGTCGCGACAACTGAAGAATCACGAGAGGAATTACCCTGCGCATGACCTGGAACTAGCCACAGTAGTCTTCGTATGGGGGTAGATTGTAATACCTGCGCATGATTTGGAGGCATTATCTGTACGGGAATAGATGCGAAATCTACATGGATTACTAGAGCCTCAAGTATATTTTTACTCAGAAGGAGTTAAATATGAGGCAACGTAGATGGCTAGAGTTAGTAAAGGATTACGATTGCGAAATCCTTTACCACCCTGGTAAGGCAAACAAGGTAGCCGACGCGTTAAGTAGGAAGTCAGTAGGCATGCTGATGTCTATTAAGGCCTTTCCTAAGCCTCTGCAACGGGAAATTTCTGATTTCAACCTTGAGATGATAACGGGAGGATTATCTTCGCTAACTCTTAAGTCGGACTTGTTAGACTCCATTAAGGCGCATCAAGGAAGGGATTCCTCACTGCTCAACGCGTAACTTTTTGCCGGAGAGAAAACGGAATTTACGACTTCTGCCGATGGAGTTATTTACTTTCAAGAGAGAATTTGTGTATCGGACGTGGAAGATCTGAAGGATCAAATCATCTCAGAGGCACATAAGACGCCATATTCTATATATCTAGGAGCTTCTAAGATGTACAAAGATCTCCGAGAGACCTATTGGTGGCCCAACATGAAGAACGAAATAGCAGATTTCGTGTTAAAATGCTTGACTTGTTAGAAAGTTAAGGCTGAACATCGACATCCAGAAGGCGAATTATAGAAAATTGAGCTTCCTGAATGGAAATGGGAGCAAATTACGATGGATTTCGTGGTAGGATTGCCTAGAACTACAAGTGGGAACGACGCGATTTGGGTTATTGTCGACAGATTGACTAAATCCGCCCACTTTGTCGCGATTAAAACGACTTTTTCAGTAGAAAGATTGGCAGGAATCTACGTAGCTCAAGTCGTTAGACTACACGGAGTGCCAAAATCGATCATCTCGGATCGTGATGGACGCTTCACTTTGCAATTTTGGATGAGTGTTCACGCTGCCATGGGGTCAAAACTGAAGTTTAGTACGGCATTTCACCCCCAGACGGATGGGCAATCGGAGAAAACTATCCAGACACTGGAGGATATGCTAAGATCTTGTGTCTTGGATTTCGAAGGGAATTGGGACGAAAAGCTACCACTGATTGAATTTTCCTACAACAACAGTTATCATGCCTCAATTGGGATGGCCCCATTTGAAGCATTGTATGGACGAAAATGTTGATCACCCCTTCATTGGCAAGAAGTTGGACAGAAGCAGCTACAAACCACGGACTTCATCGAAAAGACGTCCGAGGATATCAAGAAGATCAAGCAAAGGCTCGACGTAGCTTTTAGTCGATAGAAGAGCTATGCCGACCAACGTCGAAGACCGTTAGAGTTTCAAGTCGGAGATGCCGTCTTCATCAAAATTGCCCCTATGAAGGAGGTAATGCGATTCGGCAAGAAAGGAAAGCTCAGTCCACGATACACGGGACCGTTTGAAATTCTCGAAAGGATTGGGAAGGTTGCGTATAAGCTCGCCCTACCGCCGGAGTTGGCGTCAATGCATAACGTTTTCCACGTCTCAATGCTCAAGAAGTATGTTCCAGACCCTTCCCACGTACTCAGTCAGGAACTGGTAGAGGTTCAGACTGACCTAACTTACGAGGAGAGACCCGTTAGAATTCTTGATAGGGAAGAAAGGGTTTTAAGAAATAGAACTATTCCCATGGTCAAGGTCTTATGGCAAAACCATAAGGTCGAGGAAGCCACCTGGGAACTAGAAGATGAGATGAGAAAGAACTACCCCGAGTTGTTCTGATTTTCGAGGATGAAAATTTTTAAGGGGGTAGATTGTAATACCTGCTTTTTCTATGTTACTATTTCATTTTTAAAGGAATTAAATGCATGCCGTATCGGCATTTATGAAAAAGTTCGCTTTAGGACTTTATTATGTGATACAAGTTCTTATAGCTTTATAAGACTCAAATATGCTTGTTTTGGTTGATAAATGGTCTTTTCGGATGAAAACAGATGAAATTTACATGATTCTAGGAAAGTCAAAGGGTTGACCAAAAAAGTCAGCTTTGACCCGGAAAAGTCAAAGTTTGACCAAAATGGTCAAAACCCTAACTGTACAATTTTGTGACATGCAGTATGGGAAAAATACTGTGAAAACCCATTTTTTCGAATAAGATGACATAAATGAGAACTAAAACCGCCGTAGAAAAATCAAGCACGCAAAGTTAGGGCACAGGGCAAAAGGGTTTGAGAAAATAAAGAAAAAATTTTTCAGCCCGATTTTTCACAGATAAAATTTTTACGACAGTATAAAATATTAATACTGTGTATTAGTACAACACAGTATTAGATTTATCTGTGTTTAGTTCAAATTTAGACTGCTTTGTGAAAAAGTAGACAAACATGCCTTTATGATTTATGACATCATCACCTTTTGAATTATGACATCATCAACTTTTTGAGAACAAATCCATACAAGACAAGTGTCTTGTTCTAGACAATTCCACCTTGTTCTCCAAGCCAAAACAGCCGCCCACCTTGCATGCTTTTAGCATGATTTTTCAAAAAATTTGGGGTCAAAATGTAAAGTTTAAAAAGTCCCACATTGCCTATAAATAGAGGTGCCCTCTCCTCTTTTTAAATCAGAAAATGTGACAAAATTCTGGCCATTTTTCTCCAAGAAAGCCGAGAGTGAGAGAGTGGAAGATAAACAAAAAATTTTCTTGAACCAAGGTTTGGGGTGAGTTCGGTTTTGAGTGGGAAAGCACGAGGGAGAGTGAAAAATATTTTCCAGCTCCTATTAGGCCTGCTGCCGTGGGTTAGTAAGCAGGGAAGCAAGAGAGAAAATTTTGAAATTTGAAGGGAAACTTGAGGGGACAAATTCGGGTTCCACCAAGCCACCAAGAAACCAAGTCTAAGACAAGTTTTTGAAGTTATTTTGCTCTTGGGGTAGCCACGGGTGGTGCAGTAAAACAGTGGGAGAAAAATTAAAATTTTTGGGGTGCAAGGTGTGGTGTGGCCGAGCATAGGGTGAAGTAAAGTTTCAGTTCAAAAAAGCCAAGTTTTGGAGCCATTTGGTGAGGTAGAACCGGTTATAGGAGCTAGGGAGCATAGGGTGAAATTGGTGAAACCCTAAAGCCAAACCTTAATTTAATCAAGGTAATTTCGAAAACCCTAGCTCTATTTTCATTCAAGTTTTCAAATTGAGCTTTAAATGTATTTTTAAGCCAAGTTTGTAAGAGCATAAGCTCACCAATTTATTTTTGTGCCCTTAGTTTAGTTTAGTGCTTGATTAGATCTCTTAAGGGTGGTTTGGTTTAATTATGTCATTTATTATGTTTATGTTGGCTTTGTATGCTAGGATTGCATGCTAGAATTCTACATGAGGTTATATGTCCCCTAGAGTATGATTGAGCATGTGATTGTATGTTAGAGATTTACTTGGTATGATAGTGTATGCATGAAATGTTGAATGCTTGGAATGGTATGTGCTATGTTAGACCATGCAACCCTAGGTTAGGGTTCGGATTTTATGGGCTGCATGGATACATTGGGTTTGCATGTTGGGACATGCAGGACGTTAGAAGTGCTGCATACTTTGTAAGTAAGCTCCCGAAGTGGTCGGTCGACGTAGAACCGCGAATTAGGACGTAAACCAAATTTAATAAACAAAGCTGCCAGTTCGAGTTCTAAACTGGACAGTTTTAGGAAAGTGAAAATTACAGGCCTTTAGAGGCCGAATGTGTAACGCCCCCAAATCCACGTAGGGCTAATTACGTAAACTTGGGTCGCTACCTTACTTGCTTAACTTAAACCTTACCCAATTTTTAAAGTAAATTTTTTTTTTTTTGAAATCGTAACTTGAAAACATTGCATACGTAAAACATAAAACCTTAAACTTAAACTCAAAACTTATTTTCATTCATAAAAACTTAACCTCTTAATATGTACTCACTCGAGTACCGAGCTTTTACCCCTTGGGGAAGCTACCATACTTAAACATAACATAAACCGTGGACCAGACCCGACCTAATGCGGATCGGTACAACAAGAGGCAACTCGTTGCCATATCTACTGAAACTGAAACTGTACCATACATACTTAAAACATAATGTAAACACATTTTTCATTTCAAACATATTTTGGAAACCCATAGCGGTGTCCATTCCCACGTTTCACAGTCCGCAGCGCCATCTCTACACAGCTTTGCATCAGGTATTGCCGATAGGTAGCCTACCTACAGCATGAACGTAAGTAGTGAGCTAAAAAGCTCAGTAAGCACAATATTCGATCCACATGCAAATGAAAGTGCAAGAATACATATGAACCAATTATGATTTCTTATTAATCAGATTATGGTTCCCTACTTAATTATCTCTATACCATGTGTGCACGTACTGAGGTACATAACCATGGAGTGGTTGAAGGCGGTCCGTCCGATCCAACTCAAACCATGAAACAAAATGTTTAATATGGAGTAGTGGAGACAGCCCATCCAATTCAAGTCAAACCATGGAACATACCGTTTGAACTTACCACGGAGGCAAGCCAGTACAACACAACAATCCTTACTTAACTTATCTCGTATCTTAAGAACTTGTTCTTACCATATAGTTCATTATCTGTGAACATGCTTCGTGATGCCATGATATCGAACATAAAACATAACTTACTACACCTTAACATAAACATGACATACTGCATCTTAACATAAACATGACATACTGCATCTTAACATAAACATGACATACTGCATCCTAACATGAAATATGGACATACTGCATCTTAACATGGAACATGGACATACTGTATCTTAACATGAATCATGGACATACTTCATCTTAACATAGCATCATGTCATATCTCATTAAAACATAGACATACTGCATCCTAACATAAACATACTACTTCTTAACATAACACATAACATACTACTTCATAACATCACATCATAAATCATGAAATGCCATTCATGATTTTTTTAAAACAACTCATGCAACAAACATGTGTTCATGCTATAGGCGGAGTTGTACTTACCTTCCGTCCTACGCTCTTGATTTATTGTCCCAACTAACGCTGTTCCTTCCGTCCTGCTCGATAAAGGACATGCTCTAATTCAAACTTATGAAATGTTGGTGATCTAACCAGCATGCTTACCTTGCATGGTCTTGGTTGTATGTCCCTTTATGCTAAACATCTTACTTGGTTACAATTGGTAACCCTATGTACTAAGCCCATATCATGCCATTAAGGTTAGATCATCTTCCAACCCTGAGCTACATCCTTAACTTATCGGGTTAAATCCATTAACCCTTTAGCTTAGCTTAATTGGTATCCTTTAGGGTTATATTGGATAACCCTTAAGGCCAAATTAAATCAGTATTATTAGTCAACCAAAGTCAACTATGGTTAACTCCGGTCAACTACAGTCAACTATGGTCAACCCCCCCTATAGGTCAACCTTTGGGCCTCGGGCTTGACCCGGTAACTCGGATCTAACTCCTGGTTACCATTCGTAAACTAATCGTTTGCTATACTCCAGCTTGAAAAATTCATTTTCCTTACTTGGAAAATTTAGGGAAATTAATCCCAAAACTTCTTAGTTAACTTGTAAAAATCCTTCACTTAAATCATAAAAATCCAAACTCTTGGATTAGTGCTTTATAAAATCATTTGGGGTTAAAAACCGCCCTTGGAATAGTTTTCCATAATCAAACAGTAGTTTGAAGAAGAAAAACAATTTTTCTTAATAACATTGTAAAACTAGTGGTGCAGGAATTTTCGGATTCCCTGCGCACCCTTCGTAAAATGATCCCAGTTTAAAAATCGGTTTGTAATCTGAAAAAGTTTTCTTCACGAAAGTTCTAGCTCTCGAAAAATTCTAAAACTTTCATGTTTTACAAAAATTCCAGTTCTATCTAGATTCGTTCCAATTTTTGTTTGAAATTAGCTGACCCCGAAAAGCTAAGTGAAAACTTGGTCTGGGGATCAGCCACGGGTTTTGGGGAAAACGGAGGCCATTGGAGCCTCATTTCGAGAATCCGTCCATATTGATCCCTAGAAAAAGTCGTTCTGGACAACTTTCATGTTTTACATTTTTCTCAATTCGGCCTCTAAAGGCCTTATATTTCACTTTTCCAAAAACTGGGCAGATTTGATCCGAATCTGCCAGTTTTCATGCTTATTCGGTTTTACGCGTCCTACTTCGCGGAACTAACTCAACCGATCACGCGAGAGCCTAAGTAACTAACATGCAGCGGTATCTAATGTCCCACATGAATCAACTCATGATTCTAACGCACCCATGCAACCCAAACCAAATCTGAACTAGCCTAGGGTTGCATGAACTAGAACTTGCATCACATCTCATACATACATTCAAGCCAAACCATGGCTAGCTCTAACAACCATGCACATAAGCCACAACTGGCTGCACACTTATAGGGAACATACCAACCATAAAGCCATGCAATCCTAGCATGCAAGCAAGCACAAATATAATGCACACAAGCATAAACAAAACCATAAGCAACCACCCTTAACACACACCCTAATCAAGCACCACACCTAGTCTAGGGCATTAACCATAAAACTTGAGCTTATACTCTTACGAACCACTTGTAACGCCCCCAAATCCACGTAGGGCTAATTACGCGAACTTGAGTCGCTACCTTACTTGCTTAACTTAAAACTTGAAGAAAATTGCGGAAATTTTTTTTTTCTTTTAAAACTTCTTTTGAAGCTTCAAAAGACTTAACTTTATTTTAAAAATCATGACTGGAAAACTGCTCATGCATAAAACATAAAACTTTAAACTTATCTTAAGCATAACTTAAAACTGATTCTCATTCATAAAAACTTAACCTCTTACTATGTATTCACTCGAGTACCGAGCTTTTACCCCTTGGGGAAGCTACCATACTTAAACATAACATAAACCGTGGACCAGACCCGACCTAATGCGGATCGGTACAACAAGAGGCAACTCGTTGCCAAATCTACTGAAACTGAAACTGTACCATACATACTTAAAACATAATGTAAACACATTTTTCATTTCAAACATAATTTGGAAACCCGTAGCGGTGTCCATTCCCACGTTTCACAGTCCGCAGCGCCATCTCTCCACAGCTTTGCATCAGGTATTGCCGATAGGTAGCTTACCTATAGCATGAACGTAAGTAGTGAGCTAAAAAGCTCAGTAAGCACAATATTCAATCCGCATGCAAATGAAAGTGCAAGCATACGTGAACCAATTATGATTTCTTATTAAACAGATTATGGTTCCCTATTTAATTCTATACCATGTGTGCACCTACTGAGGTACATAACCATGGAGTGGTTGAAGGCGGTCCGTCCGATCCGACTCAAACCATGAAAGAAAATGTTTAACATGGAGTAGTGGAGACAGCCCATCCAATTCAAGTCAAACCATGGAACATACCGTTTGAACTTACCACAGAGGCAAGCCAGTACAACACAACAATCCTTACTTAACTTATCTCATATCTTAAGAACTTGTTCTTACTATATAGTTCATTATCAGTGAGCATGCTTCGTGATGCCATGATATCGAACATAAAACATAACTTAGTACACCTTAACATAAACATGACATACTGCATCTTAACATAAACATGATGTCACGTCCCTACTAGCCACCCTAAGACCCACGCGGAGTCCGACCGCGCGAACCTGGAGCGTTCGGTCCGTGACATTACTTAACTTACTTGCTTGATTGAAAAATAAAGTTACCCAAATTTTAGAGTAAATTTTTTTTTTCTTCTTTTCTAAAGATCGTTAATAGAAAACATCTTTTGCGGAAATCATAAAACTTTAACACAAGTTAAACTGAATTTAAAACTGTTTTTCTTTTATAAAACTCTTACTGTTTCTGATGTACTCACAGAGTACTGAGCTTTCACCTAAGCGGAAAGCTCCATACATACATAACTGAACTTAAACATACATGCATACGTGCTGAAAACATAATGAAAACACATTTTCATTTAAACGCACTTCGGAAATCCCGTAGCAGTCCATACCCACATTTCACATTCTGTTGCGCCATCTTTCCACAGCTTGTTTCAGGAAGTGCCGGTAGGGAACTTACCTACAGCATGAACGTAAGCTATGAGCTAAAAAGCTCAGTAAGCACAACATCCTATCCGCATGCAACTAATGCACAACAACGTGGACCAATTATGATTTATTTTAAAATCAATTATGGTTTCTCTACTGAACTAATCTTATCTTATCTTGCTACTTTAACATGTGTGTATGTACTTAGGTATGTAACCATGGAGTGATTGAAGGTGGTCCGACCAAACCAACTCAAACCATGAAACACAAAGTTTAACATGGAATAGTGGAGGCAGCCCTTCCCTATCAAGTCAAACCATGGAACACGCCATTTTAAACTTACCACAAAGGCAAGCTAGTACAACACAACATGTCCTACTTGACTTAACTCTTGCTTACCATGTGACTTATTAATAGTGGACATACTTCGTGATGCCACAATATCTAATATAAAACATAAACATGCTTGACATAACATAACATACTACATGACATGACATACATACACATACTATATAACATGACATACATACATAACATGACATACATACACATATTACATAACTCATGAAATCCTATTCATGATTTCTAAACACAACTTATGCAAACAAACATGTTCATGCCGTAGGCGGAATTGTACTTACCTTTCCGTCTGACATCATGCTTAACTGTCCCTTCCTAGTGCTGTTCCACTCCTGGTACAGCTGCAGGTTCTGCCTGCTTAACAAGGACATGCTCTACTTAAATCTCGTGAAAATGCAGGTAAACTAACTAACATGTCTACATGATCTTGGTTGTATGTCCCTTACGTGCAAAGCGTCTAACTTGGTTACTCTTGGTAACCTGGCGTGCCAAGCCAAACTAAATCTCTAAGGGTTACTTATCTTAATATGGAACTATCGGGTTATTTCCGATAACCCTTTGGTTGAACTTAACGGTATCCCTCGGGGTTACTTTGGATAACCCGTGAGGATAAACTAACCCCATACTATTAGTCAACCAAAAGTCAACCATGGTCAACTTTGGTCAACTATAGTCAACTATGGTCAACCCTCTAAGGTCAACCTCTTGGGTCTCGGGCCTGACCCGGCAACTCGGGCATATCACCCGATTACCATTCGTGAACTAACGTGGGCTGTAAACTTTGCTTGAAAAATCATATTTCCTTACTTGGAAAACACTTAGGGAATAAATCCCAAATTTTCACTTTTGTGTAAAAATTCATAACTTGAGTCATAAAATCCAAACTCTTGGTTTTATGCTTTGTAAATTCATTTTAGGTTGAAAACCGTCATTGGAACGATTTTTATAGCCAAAACACTTGTTTAAGGTTGAAAAACCAATTTTCTAAAAACACTTGTTGAGTTTATGGTGCAGGAATTTCGGATTCCTTGAGCACCCTTCATAAAACAATTTTTATCTTAAAATCAGTTCGTGATCTGAAAAATTTTTATTCACGAAAGTTCTAGCTCTCGAAAAATGCTAAAACTTTTGTGTTTTATGAAAATCCTGATTCGGCCTAGATCAGTGCCAGTTTTAAGTTGAAACTGGCTGACCCCTGGGAATGGGTCTGGGGACGTAAAATATTGAGCCATGGGTTTTGGCACTTTTGAAGGCCTTTGGAGCCTTATTTTGAAAAACGGCCCACCTGGCCCTCTAGAAAAAGTTGTTCCGGACAACTTTCATGTTTTACGTTTTCCCAAATTCGGCCTCTAAGGGCCTGTTATTTTTCGTTTACGAAAACTGGGTAGACTTAGCCGAATCTGACCAGTTTTCGGTTTACTTGATTTTACGCGTCCTACTTCGCGGGATCTAACTCAACCGATCACTCGGGAGCCTAATTCAATCACATGCAACGTTAACTAATGTCCCACAGCTTTGGACATGTTACCCCCTCGTGGCTATGCAAACCAAATCTGGAACTTAACCTAGGTTCGCATTGCATTCTAGGGCTTGCATCACATGGATTCGGCATCCACAAACCAACCCGAAATTAAATCTAACACCCTAGCATAAGAGCCATACTCGGCTGCACCAATAACAGGGACATATCTAACCATTCAACCATGCAAACTAAGCACACAAGCAAGCATAAAACATAGCACAAAATCAGAAAATCAGAAAATGCTAACCTAGCATACTACACACCCTAATCAAGCATCCATTCCTAGCCGATGAATAACCAAAATTAAACGAGCTTATGCCCTTACAAACTTGCATGAATACACATTAAATTCCCAAATTTAATGCTCAAACCAAAGCTTAGGGTTAGGGTTTCTCACCTCACCAATTTTCGGAAATTGGTTCCTTCCTTGGAGCCGAACTCTTGGCTGCTCCTCCTTGCAGCCGGATTCTCTCCACCAAAGAGACTCCATTTTTCAGCCATGAATCATACACCAAGCATACACATAATCAATCCATGAATTCTTGCATGGAAAATTTCTTAAAAATTCTAGGGTTTTACCTTTGACTTACCCTTGGTTTGGCTATGGTTTTGGATCCGAAATCTCATCTCCCTTTGGCTGCCAATTGCACTCGGATTTTGGCTCCAAGTCACTCCAAAAATTTTCACCAACTATGGTGATTCCTTGCAGCCCTAAAGCCGAACTTCTTGCTGCCAATACCCATGAAATTTTCTCCAATTTTTCTGCACCATGCAGCCGACCAAGCACACACACACAAGGCACAAAAATCCTCCTTGGTTCTTGGTTGATTTCTCTTCCTTCTCACTCGGCCACCCTCCTTGGTTTGGCCTGAAATTTTCTTCACTTTCCTTCCTCTCTCCCACGGCTGCTTGGTCAGATTTTCTGGAAAAATTTCCAGATTTGGGCTTGGTTCTAGCACCAAAAACCCGAGCATGCTAAGGATGGATCACACATGATTTTTCCAAACTTTTCTTGCTCTTTCTCTTCCACTCTTGGCTCCGGATTTTTCTGCAGTGAATTGGCCATGGTTTGGTTGCCTTTCCTCTTTTTTTTCTGCAGTAGAATGGGTCTATTTATAGACCTTTTGGCAACTTTTTGAAAATTCTATTTTGGCCCCAAAAGTTCCAAAACTTCTTGCTTTTCTCCCCAAGTGGTGGCCGGCTAGGACCAGATCAGCAGCAGCTCATCAACAGTTGGAAAAGGTGATGCCATGGCTGAGCTCATGGCTTACCTCACCATTTTTCAAAAATTGCATTTTTGCCCCCCGAAAATGGAAATTCTTGCAAAAATGCCCTCTAGGTGTCCGATTGTTCTAAAAATCAACACACCCATCCTATTTCATGATATTATCATCTTGGTAACTTCATACCCCCATTTCGTCAAATTTCCAAAATTTACACTTTTGCCCCAAAAGTGAAAATTTTTGCATTTATGCCCCTAAATTCCATAATTGGCCATAATGCTTACTTTTCCATCAAATATCATTCTTTTCATGATTTTATGTGATTTTCTCATACTTGAATAACATATTTTCAAAATTTACGTTTTTGCCCCGAAAGACAAAATTTTTGCATTTTCACCCTCGAAAATGACTGTTCCTTAATTTCTTCTTGCAAAACATGTTATTACCTTATTGTGACCTCATCTAACGACGTCACTTGGCTTACTCACATATTTTTCAAAATTTACATTTTTGCCCCCAAAAATGAAAATTTTGACATTTTTGCCCTTTGACTTTGATTAGTCCTCTTGAGTGACTTCTTGACCAAAAATGTCATTCTGACCTTAAACTAAAGCTAGGGATGCTTGATTTCTAGGGTGTTTCTTATTTTCTACTGTCTACTTGGGCTATCTCGCCCATACTGACATATTTTGCAGTATTTTCTCATATCGCATCATTTTTCACTGTCGAGTCAACCGTTGACCACTTTTGGTCAAACTTTGACTTTTTTGGTCAAAGTTGACTTTTTCGGTCAAACTTTGACTTTTTCGGGAAAACGTTCATTTTCGCCCCTTTTGACCAGAAAAGGCGTTTTCTAACCTTAAAAATCTATTATGAGTCTTATTAAGCCATAAGACTCCGTAAAACGTGTGAAAAACTATTAACTGAGTTTTTTCCGTAAACATTTCAACATATGCTCATAATTCCTTTAAAAGAGGAAAAATGGCAATCATGAAAATTCTAGGTATCACACATGACATACTGCATCCTAACATGAAACATGGACATACTGCATCTTAACATGGAACATGGACATACTGTATCTTAACATGGAACATGGACATACTGCATCTTAACATAGCATCATGTCATATCTCATTAAAATATAGACATACTGCATCCTAACATAAACATACTACTTCTTAACATAACACATAACATACTACTTCATAACATCACATCATAAATCATGAAATGCCATTCATGATTTCTTAAAAACAACTTATGCAACAAACATGTGCTCATGCTGTAGGCGGAGTTGTACTTACCTTCCGTCCTACGCTCTTGATTTACTGTCCCAACTAATGCTGTTCCTCTCCCGGGTACAGCTGCAAGTTCTACCTGCTCGATAAAGGACATGCTCTAATTTAAACTTGTGAAATGCTGGTGACTTAACCAACATGCTTGTCCTACATGGTCTTAGTTGTATGTCCCTTTGAATAAAAACAGTTTACTTGGTTGCGTTGGATAACCTTGTGTACTAAAACTAAGCTCATAACATACTGTTAGGGTTAGATCATCCATCAACCCTAAGCTTTATCCTTAACTTATCGGGTTAAATTTATTAACCCCTAGTTTAGCTTAATCGGTGTCCTTTAGGGTTACATTGGATAACCCTTCAGGATAAACTAAATCAATGTTACTAGTCAACCAAAGTCAACTAGGGTTAACTCCGGTCAACTATGGTCAACTATGGTCAACCCCCCCTATGGGTCAACCTTTAGGCCTCGGGCTTGACCCGGTAACTTGGGTATAACTCCCGGTTACCAATCGTAAACTAATCGCTTGCTATACTTAGCTTGAAAAATTCATTTTCCTTAACTTGGAAAATTTAGGGAAATTAATCCCAAAACTCTTTTTTTACTTACTTGTAAAAATTCTTCACTTAAATCATAAAAATCCAAACTCTTGGATTAATGCTTAATAAAATTATTTGGGGTTGAAAACCACCATTGGAACAGTTTTCCATAATCAAACAGTAGTTTGGAGAAGAAAAACAATTTTTCTAGAAAACATTGTAAAACTAGTGGTGCAGGAATTTTCGGATTCCCTGCGCACCCTTCGTAAAATGATCCCAGTTTAAAAATCGGTTCGTAATCTGAAAAAGTTTTCTTCACGAAAGTTCTAGCTCTCAAAAAATGCTAAAACTTTTGTGTTTAACAAAAATTCCAATTCGGCCTAGATTCATACCAGTTTTTATTTGAAACCGGCTGACCCCTGAAAACTGGGTCTGGAGGATCAGCCACAGGTTTTGGGGAAAACGGAGGCCATTGGAGCATCATTTCAAGAATCCGTTCTCGTAACCCCCTAGAAAAAGTCGTTCTGGACAACTTTCATGTTTTATGTTTTTTCCAATTCGGCCTCTAAAGGCCTGTTATTTTTCTTTTCCGAAAACTGGGCAGATTTAATCCGAACCTGCCAGTTTTCATGTTTACTTGATTTTACGTGTCCTACTTCGGAAACTAACTCAACCGATCACTCGGGAGCCTAAGTAGTCTACATGCAACGTTAACTAACGTCCCACATGCATTGACATGTCATCCCATCGCAGCCATGCAAACCAAACCGGAACTACAAAAACCTAGGTTTGCATGCATCTAGGGTTTGCATCACATAAAATTGAACCATTCATGCAACACCGAAGCTAGGTCTAACACCCTAGCAAGCAAGCCATACACGGCTGCACCTAAGGCAGGGAGCATACCAACCAAAAATCCATGCAAACCAAGCATTCATGCAAGCATAAACTCATAGCACACAAGCATAAACCATGCATAGCTAAACCACATGCAACACACCCTAATCAAGCACCATACTAAGTCTAGGCATCAACATAAATACTTGAGCTTAAGCTCTTACATTCCATGCTTGAAATAAATATTAAATTTCCTAAATTAAGCTTGAACCAAAAGCTTAGGGTTTAAGGAATTTACCTCTTAATTTTCGGAAGTTGGTTCATACCTTTGGAGCCAAACTCCCTTGCTTTCCTTGGCTGCCTTTACAGCCGAATTTCTCCCCCCAAATGGGTTCCAAATTCCAGCCATGCACATACAATTATACCCATAAATATTCAATTAACTTGCATGGTAAAACACCAAAGTTTGAAGGATTTTACCTTGACTTACCCTAGGTATGGGTTAGGGTTGATAACTGAAAATCATCTCCCCCTTTGGCTGCACACATGCTCTCGGCTTCGTCTCCCAAATGGCACCAACATTTTTCACCAACCTTGGTGATTTCTTGCAGCCAAAACCGACCTTTGGCAGCCCCAAAATCTTCAAAATTTCTTCTCCAAATTTCTACACACACAAGCCGAAACCCATGCACCATCTAGGCACCAAAATTTTCCTTAGCCCCTTGGTTGGTGTCTCTTCTCCATACTCGGCCACACTATGGATTTCTCACTGAAATTTTTCTCCCTTTTCCTCCTCTCTTCCAGTCGGCCACTGCCCAGAATTTTACTCCAAAAATTCCAGATTTCATCTTGGTTTTCCATGCTCCAAAACCGTGCACACCAAGGTAGATTCACATAGGATTTTCCAACTTTTTTTTTCTTGCCCTTTCTCTCCCTCTTGGCACTCGGATTTTTCTGAAGAAAATTGGCAAGAATTTGACTGCTTTTCTCCAATTTTTCAGCTCCAAAAATCAGTCCAAATGCATGTATTTATAGGCATTTTGAACTTTGTAAAAATTGTATTTTGATCCCAAAATTTTCAACATTTTTGAACTTGTTCCCAAGGTGGCCGGTTGTCAATGAATCAGCAAGCATTGAGTGACATCATGGCTTACATCACTTGCTTACATCATCGCTTACCTCACAATTTTCTAAAATTGCACTTTTGCCCCCAAAAGTGAAAATTCTTGCAAAAATGCCCTCTAGGTGGCCGGTTGCTCTCGTGATGAACAATCCAAGCTTATTTCATGATGATATCATCTTGGTGACATCATATGCTTACATCGTCAAATTTCTAAAATTTACACTTTTGCCCCAAAAGTGAAAATTTTTGCATTTATGCCCCTAAAATGTCATAACCGGTCATTTTACTTGCTTTTCAAGCAATTGACATTCTCTCCATGATATTATGTGATTTTCTCATATTTAAATCACATATTTTCTAAAATTACATTTTTACCCCGAAAGACAAAATCCTTGCAATTTTACCCCCAAAAGTAGCCGGTACTTATCTTTGCTTGCAAGGCAAGTCATTGCCTTATTGTGACACCATCTAATGACATCACTAAACTTACTTCACATATTTTCCAAAATTTACGCTTTTGCCTCAAAAGTGAAAATTTTGACATTTTTGCCCCTGACTTTGAACGGTCCTTTTGGGTGACTTGGTGACTAAATTTGTCATTTTTGCCCTTGACTTATGCTAGGTGTGCTTGATTTCTAAGGTGGTTTTAAAGCCTACTTGGGCTATCTCGCCCATACTGACATATTTTATAGTATTTTCTCATACTGCATCATTTAACACTGTCAAGTCAACCGTTGACCACTCTTGGTCAAACTTTGACTTTCTTGGTCAAATTTGACTTTTTCGGTCAAACTTTGACTTTTTCGAAAATACGTCCTTTTTGACTTGAAAGGGCGTTTTCTAACCTTAAAAATCTATTATGAGTCTTATTCAGCCATAAGACCTCATAAAACGTATGAAAAAACTCTTAACTGAGTTTTTCCGTAAATATCTCAACGTATGCCCATAATTCCTTTAAAAAGGAAATGGCAACATGTAAATTTCTAGGTATTACACCATTTCTTGGAAATACACATAAATTTCCAACTTAAAGCTCAAACCAAAAGCTTAGGGTCATAGGGCTTACCTCTAGAATTTTGGAAGTTGGTTCACAAGCTTGGATTCCAACTTTTTCCTTACTTCCTTTGGTTGCCATCACAACCAGTCTCCCCCCTCCAAATGGGGTTCCAAAAATCCGGCCATATACATACAAACATACACATAAATTTCCATTCAAATCTAATGGAAAAAAGTTTAGGGTTTGAGGGATTTTTACCTTAGCTAACCCTAGGATTGGGTTAGGGTTGTTGAACCCGAAATTATCCCTCCCTTTTTGGCTCTCCAACACTCGGCTCTAGCTTTCCAAATGGCACCAAAATTTTTCACCAAACTTGGTGATTTCTTGCAGCCAAACCGAGCACTCTCCATACCCAAATCCTTTAAATTTTTCCTTTCCTTTCTCTTGCTCACCCATGGCCGAACCTAAGCCCACCTAGAGCACCAAAAATCACTTTGGTTTCTTGGTTGGAGTTTCTTCTTCATACTCGGCCACACCACCATTTTTTCCCAAAAATTTTCTCTCCTTTTCTTCTTCCTCTAACCCACGGCCATAACCCAGAAAAATGGCCCCAAATTTCTAGATTTGCCCCCATGGTCTCTAGCTACAAAACCGAGCACCCTAGCTAGCCTCCCATGGGTTTTTACAACTTTTTCTCTTGGTTCTCTCTCTCCCTTTCTCTCTCGGTTTTGGGGTGCAGAAAAATGGCAAGAGTTTGGCCAAATTTTCTGATTTAAATGATTAAATGCCACCCCTATTTATAGGCAAATGCAAACTTTCCAAAAAATTACATTTTAGCCCCTAAACTTTGAAAATTTTTACTTTTTGGTGGTGAGGTGGCCGGCCATTACTTGGAGAGCAAGGGATGACATCATTGCTGATCTCATGGCTGACCTCATGGCTTACATCATCAAATTTCCAAAATTTACACTTTTGCCCCAAAAGCTAGAATTCTTGCAAAAATGCCCCCTAGGTGGCCAGTTGGTTCCTTGGTGAACAAGCCAAGCTTATCTCATCATGATGACATCATGTGCTTACATCATCAATTTTCTAAAATTTACACTTTGACCCCAAAAGTGAAAATTCTTGCATTTATGCCCCCTAGGTGTCATTGGCTGGTTCTTTGCTTGCCTTCCAAGCAAATGACATCATCTTGATGACATCATGTGATTACCTCATGCTTACATCACATATTTTCCAAAATTACACTTTTGCCCCTAAAGACAAAATATTTACAATTTTGCCCCCATAGGTGGCCGGCCCTTACTTGTCTTGCAAGGCAAGTCATTGCCTCATTGTGACATCATCTTGATGACATCACCATGCTTACATCGTCAAATTTCCAAAATTTACACTTTTACCCCAAAAGTGAAAATTTTGACATTTTTGCCCCTGCATGTGACTGGCCCCAATGGGTTACTTGGTGGCCAAGTTTTCCATATTTTCATGTCCTTTTGCCCTTGACCTGAACTAGGCGTGCTTGATTTTCTAGGGTGGTTTTAAAGCCTATTTGAGCTATCTTGCCCATACTGACATATTTTACAGTATTTTCTCATACTGCATCATACAATACTGTCAAGTCAACCCGTTGATCACTTTTGGTCAAACTTTGACTTTCTTGGTCAAATTTGACTTTTTCGGTCAAACTTTGACTTTTTCGAAATTACGTCCTTTTTCGTCATTTTCGACTTGAAAGGGCATTTTCTAACCTTAAAAACCTATTTTGAGTCTTATTGAGTTATAAGATCTCATAAAAAGTATGAAAAACTCTTAACCGAGCTTTTCCGTAAATATCACACATATGCACAAAATTCCTTCGAAGAGGAAATGATAACATGAAATTTCTAGGTATTACAGAATGGACTTAAACATAAAACACAGAAGTTATAGAATAGGGTTTTTCCTAGGGGGCAGCATGGACCGTTTCTCAAAATGAGGTTCCAAAGGCCTCCGTTTTTATGAAAAACCGAAGATGGTCTGTTCAGACCCAGTTTTCATGACCAACCTGTTTCAATTTAAAACTGGTACTAATCTAAGCAGGATCAGATTTTTTTGTAAAACATGAAAGTTTTAGATCTCTTCGAGAGCTAGAACTTTCATGAAGAGAACTTTTTCTAATTCTAAAAGGATTTTTAAATATAATCTAAATTCCAAAAACTGTGCAGGGAGCAAGAAATTCCTGCACATGATTTTCTAGAACATGTTTAGGAAAACAGTTTTTCCTGCCTAAAAACACTGTTTTGAATACAGAAACTGTTCCAAAGGCAGTTTCCAACCTTCAAACATTTTATAAAACCATGTTTCAAGAATTAAGGATTTTTAAGGAAAATTAAAGGAGTTTTAGGCTTATGTGCCAAAACCTTTTCAAGGATAAAGAAAAATAATAATTTTCTTAACCAAGTTGTAAGATAAGTCAAGACGAACGGTGACCGGGAAATTATACCCGAATCACAGGGCTTGGCCCCAAAGTCCGAGGTTGACCCAAGGGGAGAGTTGACTTTAGTTCTAGTAACCTTAGAGGTTAACTTCGGTTAACCTAGTATGACGATAAGTTCGAGGTTAGGTGTTGGCCTAACCCTTTACGCTCACGCATGTGATTAGTATGAAAGGTTATCCAACGTAACCTACTAGGCCGTAGTAAGAGCTCGTTAGAGCAATTATCGTAACCCAAGTAGGTAAGGTTACTTAGTGTAACCACTCATAACATGATTTAAGATAGGGGGACATATAACCAAAGCATTTCATGAATGTTGGTGAATAACCAACATATTATGGTCATAAACTAGAAATCTTACCTAGTCCTTCGATTAAGCAGGTAATGACCTGCAGCTGAGCCCCGAGGTGGAACAGCAAAACGTCAGGCATAGACAAGGTAAGTACAACACCACCTACAGCATAGGCTATTAGTTGTATACTTACCTAGATATAATTGGTATGCTATGTGCTATGTGCTATGTTCCGATGCTATGTTATATATGTATGATATGTCTATGTTATGAAATGTGCTAAGTAAGCATGGTATGCTAACTAAGAATATGGAATAGAAATGAAGCATGGTTAAGTGACATCAGATTGTATGCTCACTAAGGTTATGAGAATAATGAAGTTAAGAATGACAAGATGGAAAGTAGGAAAAGGCGTTAAGTCGCCTGTGTCGTACCACTCGCATCAGGTCGGGTTGGACTGTGGATTGAGTTGGAATTGGACTGGCCGCCCCAACCAATCCATAGTTACGTGCCAGGTACGAACACTCAAGTTAAGGGCCCCTAAGTAGAATAAGTGGTAATGAAACAAGTAAGCATAATACGAACATAATTGGTTCATGCATGCTACATGAAATAAGGTGTTATGTTATGAAATGATTGTATGTCATGAAATAAGATTAAGATGTATAATTATGTGTCGCGGATTAGGAGTTGTACTTGTTGAGCGAAAGCTTATTATTTTAAGTTTATGCTGTAGGTAAACAACCTGCCAGCACTTGATGATCCAATAGGGAGTCGCATGGCCGGGCACTGTGAATAGTGGGAAACGGAGACCGCTACGCGTTTCGTTATTTATGTTAAAATTATGGAATGTTTAATTATGGCTACTTAGTAGTATGCACAATTAATATTATTGCTCATGTTTTATGTTTCGTATTTGTATATACACCTTATAAAAAATAAATTTCCGCTGTGTTTCACGTATTAAGTAAGTAAGTTTATATAAGTTATCTCATGATTGTATGTACGTATGTATGGTAACGGCTTGTGCTAGGCAGGTCGTTACAGTGACCATTAAGCTTAGCTTTTCAGTGGAACAACTGGCGGAACTACACGTTGCGCAGATTGTTCGCTACCATGGGATTCCGAAAACGATTATCTCGGATCGCGATGGTCACTTCACTTCTAAATTTTGGAGGAGTGTACATGAAGCGATGGGTACAAAGCTTACTTTTAGTACTGTTTTTCACCCTCAGACGGAAGGACAATCGGAAAGGACCATTCAGACTCTATAAGATATGCTACGAGCATGCGTGATGGATTTCAAAGGAACTTGGGATAAGAAGCTTCCTTTGATTGAGTTCTCTACAACAACAGTTTCCAAGCTTCAATTGGAATGGCTCCTTATGAAGCCTTGTATGGGAAAAGATATAGATCTCTGGTCCATTGGTATGAGACAAGAGAGAAGGAACTTGTGTCTACGGACTTCATCCGACAAACCACGGAAGCCGTAAAGCTTATACGTCAACGGATGGAGACTGCATTTAGTTGACAAAAGAGTTATGCCGACAAAAGCAGAAGGCCTCTAGAATTCCAGGTAGGAGACTTGGTTTTCCTCAAAGTTGCTCCATTCAAAGGAGTTATGAGATTTGGAAAGAAGGGGAAATTAAGTCAAAGGTATATAGGGCCACTCGAGATACTCGAAAGAGCTGGTAATGTGGCCTATAGGTTGGCTTTACCCCAAGAGTTAGCATATGTGCACAATGTATTTCATGTGTCGATGCTAAAGAAACACATTTGGGATCCGTCACACGTACTGGATCACGAACCAATCGTGATTCGTGAATATCTGACTTATGAGGAGAAGCCGGTCCAAATATTGGCACGAGAAGAAAAGGTGCTAAGAAACAAGGTTATACCTTTAGTTAAGGTATTATGGTGAAACCGTGATGTTGAAGAGGCGACATGGGAATGTGAAGAAGACATGAGGAGAAGCTACCCTGAATTGCTCTAATTTTCGAGGACGAAAATCCTTTAAGAAGGGTAGGTTGTAAGACCTGAATTTTCATGGACTTATGATTTCCTTATTCATAAAAAATTAAAAATCCGTATTATGTGTTTATAAGATGTTTCATGGAAAATTATGAATAGCAATATGAAATTCATAATTTTATTAGTTAATGTTTGAATTCTCATTAAATTGGCTATAAGACTCAAAATAGAATGCCAAGGCTAGCAAACGGCTTTTTGAGTCAAAAAGAGCGAAAAAGTACGTAATTTTATGAAAGTCAAAGGTTTAACCAAAAAGTTAACTTTGACCGAGAAAGTCAAAGTTTGACCGAGAATAGTCAAAGAATTGATTTTACAGTATGATGAAATGCAGTATAGAAAAGATACTATGAAAACCTTCTTTATGGTCAAGATAGTATAAATAGGCCTTAAAACCACCATAGAAAATCAAGCACACCAAGTTAAGATTAAAGGTAGAAAGGGCTCGGAAAAATAGAAAAAAAAATTTTTACGGTCTATTTTTACGCAGATAAATTTTGGACTGCGGTACAGTATAAAAATACTGTGTATGAGTGAAGCACAGTATTAGAAATATCTGTGTAGCACAAAAATGGACTGCTTTTAAGAAAAATAGCCAAACGAGGCCAAAAGTGGGTGATGTCATCTTAAGTTGGATTTATGACATCATAAATCATTTTCAAGCTTTGGAAAGAATTATAGGAGCTTCTAGCACCATCCATTACCGCCACCTACCCCCCCTTAGTGAAAATATTAGTTTTCATGGGGCTTTTGTGTGATTTTCACAAACTTTCTCCACCTCTATAAATAGGAAACCCATAAATCCATTTTATTCACAAAATCTTGTGAAATTCTTGCCATTTTGCTTCAGAAAATCCTTGGGTTTGGGAGAAGAGAAAGAGAAGAGAAAAACAAAAATTTCTTGAGGGGTTTTGCTTGAGAGAGTTCGGATTGCTCTAGGGAAAACCAAGAAAAAAAAAGTTTGAAATTTTTGGAGACCCATTGGCTGCTGAGGCCGAGAGTGAGGGAGAGGGGAAAGGAAAGAGGAAAAATTGATGTCAAGTGTCTAGGGTGTTGCCGGAGGTACTTGATTCAACCAAGGAACTAAAAGAAAATTTTGGGTACCCTAGCTAGAGTTAAAGCCGTGAGCAAGGGGGACAAGGGGAAGAAAGGAAACTTGGATTTTCCAAACCCTAGCTTTGGGTCTAAGGTAAATTCTTGAACCCTAATCTTGCGATTGAGTTTAATTTTAGCATTTTATTTGTATTTCAAGTTGGATTTGTAAGGACGTAAGTCCAATTTAATTTCTAGCCCTAGATGTGTTTGTGTGTGCTTGGTTAGGGATTAGTGGGTGGTTGGCTTATTTATGTTCATTTCTTGCATGATTTGTGCTTACTGGGCGAAAGCTCATTAGTTATATTTCATACTGTAGGTAAGAAGCCTGCAGCTTAAATGGCGGGCTATATGTGGACGTTGTGGCAGATGAAGGGCGGTATGGGATACCTCTACGCATATTTTCCGCACCGTTTTCTGAGTTAAGAAGTTTTTGTATATATGTATATATTACGAAGACAAATTAGGTTACATAGTATATTTGGTACTAAAGACTTTAAACAATCCTTTTTATGTCAGTATGTATGTATGTATAAATTGCTACGAGCAAACCTACTTATATATGTGTATGTTGAGGGAAAAAAAATTTATTCTCAAATTTTCAAGTAAAGTATAGTTAAGTATGAGATGTAACGGCCCTACGTAAGTCGGGGCGTCATAGTCTGCATATCCCAAAATAAGATCAGATCATTTTGAATACAATCAGTACACCATTGGACGTCACCAGTTAGTCTTTGTAAGTGATAACTAATTATTTAATGTCTTCTTGTTGTTGTTTTCCTTAGTACGTAGTATTAATATTATTGATGCTGAACATTTTACAAGGTGCATGTTATATATATATATATATATGTTTGGGATCAATTTAGAGTTAAATTGTGCAATGAGTGTTCAATAAATGTTTTTTTTCCCCGGGTATTTAATTCGACATTATTCATTGTGGTTTTGCATGGTTTTGTTATATTCTATCGATTTTTTATTATTGATGATCAATTAATGGGCCGATGTTAGTAGTTTGACTTATAAGTAATTTAATTTTTTTATATAAGATTTGCAAATCATGGATAGGAAATGGATGTGGTTTGATAGATTGTCTAAAGCATATGAAGATGGTGTTGAAGAATTTTTGTCATTTGCCAAAGCTCACATACAAGATGATAATATTCCATGTCCATGTCAACTTTGTGGTAATCATAGATCTCATTCCATTGATAATGTTATAGGGCATTCGCGCGCTTATGAGATTATTTGTTCTTATTAAACATGGTATTTACATGGCGAAGATTTTTTCGATATTAAATATACATCGACGAATTCTAATGGTAAAAGAGCCTATTATGGAGGAAGACGTTGGTGATAATATGTTCAATATGATAAATGATTTGGAAGAAAACTTTGTGCATCGTCCGGAGTTATTTGAGACAATGATTAATGATGCCGAAACGCCTTTGTATGTCGGGTGTACAAAATATACAAAATTAGGGGCATTAGTTAGATTATGGAATATGAAAGTGTCAGAAGGGTGGATGAATTCTAGTTTTATAACTCTTTTAGAATTTTTAAAAGATGTTCTTCTGGAGGATAACAAAGTGCCACCTAGTATGTATGAGGCGAAGAAGACGTTGAGCACTTTGGGAATAGAATATGAAAAGATACATGCTTGTACAAATGATTGTGTCCTTTACTGGAAAGAATATGAAGATTTAGATGAATATCCGGTTTGTAAGGAGTCAAGATGGGAGAAGGGCAAGATTGTGATACCTAGAATTTCATGTTGCCATTTTCCTTCTAAAAGAGGAATTATGAGCATATGTTGAGATGTTTACGGAAAAAAACTCAGTTAAGAGTTTTTCACACGTTTTACGAAGTCTTATGGCTCAACAAGACTTAGAATAGATTTTTAAGGATAGAAAACGCCCTTTCAGGTCGAAAAGGACGAATTAGGACGCAGTTCCGAAAAAGTCAAAGTTTGACCAAAAAAGTCAACTTTGACCAAGAAAGTCAAAGTTTGACCAAGAGTGGTCAACGGTTGACTTGACAGCGAAAAATGATGCAGTATGAGAAAATACTGCAAAATATGTCAGTATGGGCGAGATAGCCCAAGTAGACAGTAGAAACACCCTAGAAATCAAGCATCCCTAGCATTAGTTAAGGTCAAGAATGACATTTTTAGTCAAAAAGTCACCCAAAAGGACCGATCAAAGTTCAAGGGCAAAAATGTCAAAATTTTCACTTTTGGGGCAAAAGTGTAAATTTTGGAAAATATGCGAAGTAAGCAAAGTGACGTCGTTAGATGATGTGATAATAAGGCAATGACTTGCCTTGCAAGAAGAAATTAAGGATCGGCCACTTTTGGGGGTGAAAATACAAGGATTTTGTCTTTCGGGACAAAAACGTAATTTTAGAAAATATGTGATTCAAGTATAAGAAAATCACATAAAATCATGAAAAGAATGATATTTGCTTGAAAAGCAAGCATTATGGCCAATTATGAAGTTTAAGGGCATAAATCCAAAAATGTTCACTTTTGGGGCAAAAGTGTAAATTTTAGAAATTTGACGATATGAGTGTATGAAGTCACCAAGATGATGACATCATAAAATAAGATGTGTGTGTTGATTTATAGGACAATTGGACACATAGAGGGCATTTTTGCAAGAATTTCCATTTTTGGGGGCAAAAGTGCAATTTTAGAAAATTGTGAGGTAAGCCATGAGCTAAGCAAAGTGACATCAGCCATGACATCACTCCAACCAGCTGTTGCTGATCAGGTTACAGCCGGCCACCTTGGGAAGAAAGCAAGAAAAATTGAAACTTTAGGGGTCAAAATGCAATTAAGCCAAAGTTGAAAAATGCCTATAAATACATGCATTTGGACAGATTTTTGGTGCTGAAAAAATGGGGAAAAGTAGCCAAATTATGGCCAAAAATCTTCAGAAAAATCCGTGAGCCAAAGGGGAGAGAAAAGGCAAGCCAAAAGTTGGAAAAAAATCTCATGTGATCCACCATGAGAGTGCTCGGTTTTGAGCATGGAACAAGGAGAGAAAATCTGGAAATTTTTCCAGATTTTCTGAACAGAAACCATGGATTAGTGAGGAAGAAATGAGAGAAAAATTTTTAGGTCAATCCAAGGTGTGGCCGTGTGTGATGGTGAAGAGAAACCAACCATGAGCCAATAAGAGTTTTGGTGCTTGGTGGTGCATGGGTTTCGGCCAAGAAGAAGCAAAAATTTTGAGGGTCAAGAGCAGCCAAGGGTTTGGTTTTGGCTGCAAGGATTCACCAAGGATGGTGAAAATTTTTGGTGCAATTTGGGGACCCAAAACCGTGTGCAAGTGTGCAGCCAAGGAGGAAGGATTTTCGGATCTATGAGCCCTAACCAAGTCAAGGGTAAGTCAAGGTAAACCCTTGAATTTAAGTGAATTTTTCCATGCAAAGTTGATGGATTATTTATGGTATGTTTGTATGTGTGCATGGCTGAAAATGGAACCCATTTGGTGGGAGGATTCGGCTGCAAAGGGACAGCCAAGCAGCCAAGGAAGTTCGGCTTCCCCTAGGTGAACCAACTTCCGGATTTTGTGAGGTAAAGCCCTAAACCCTAAAGCTTTTGGTTCAAGCTTTAAATTGGGTATTTATGATGTATTTGCAAGCAAGAATGTAAGGGCATAAGCTCAAGATTTTGGTTAATGTTTAGGCTAGGGTATGTGATGCTTGATTAGGGTGTGTAGCATGTTAGTTAGCTATGCATGGTTTTATGTTTATGTGTTATGTTTTATGCTTGCATGAGTGCTTGGTTTGCATGACAAATTGGTTAGTATTGTCCCTGCCCTAGGTGCAGCCGTGTATGGCTTATGTGCTAGGAGGATAGACCTAGGTTCGGTTTGGTTTAATTTGATGCAATTTCATGTGATGCAACCCTAGAACACATGCAAACCTAGGTTTAAGTAGTTCCGGATTTGGTTTGCATGGCCACGTTGGGATGACATGTCAACACATGTGGGACGTTAGTTAATGTGCATGTTGTTCATTTAGGCTCCCGAGTGATCGGTTGAGTTAGTTTCCGGAGTAGGAGACGTAAAACCAAGTAACACGAAAAACTGGTAGGTTCGGACTAAGTCTACCCAGTTTTCGTAAACGAAAAATAACAGGCCCTTAGAGGCCGAATTTGGGAAAACGTAAAACATGAAAGTTGTCCAGAACAACTTTTCCTAGGGGGCCAAGCGAGTCGTTTTCCAAAATAAGGCTCCAATGGCCTTCAAAAATGCCAAAACCCGTGGCTAATCTTTTAAGTCCCCAGACCCAGTTTCGTTTCAGGGGTCATCCGGTTTCAATTAAAAACTGGTACGAATCTAGGCCGAATTAGGAGTTTTGTAAAATACAAAAGTTTTTGAATTTTTTGAGAGCTAGAACTTTCGTGAAGAAAACTTTTTTAGATTATGCACCGATTTTGAAACGAAAATTGTTTTATGAAGGGTGCTCAAGGAATCCAAAATTCCTGCACCACAAGTTTTAACAAGTGTTTTTAGAAAATTGATTTTCTACCTCAAATAAGTGTTTTGGTTATGAAAATCGTTCCAAAGGACGGTTTTCAACCTAAAATGATTTTACGAAGCATAAATCCATGAGTTTGGATTTTATGATTTAAGTTAAGAATTTTTACACGAAAAGTGAAATTTTGGGATTTTTCCCTAAGTGTTTTTCAAGAAAGGAAATTAGAGTTTTCAAGCAAGTTTATAGCCAACGTTTAGTTCACGAATGGTAATCGGGAGTTATACCCGAGTTACCGGGTCAAGCCCGAGACCCAAAAGGTTAACCATAGAGGGTTGACCATAGTTGACCGTAGTTGACCAAAGTTGACCATGGTTGACTTTTGGTTGACTAATAGTATGGAGTTAGTTTATCCTTAAGGGTTATCCAAAGTAACCCCAAGGGATACAGTTTAAGCTCAACTAAAGGGTTATCAGAAATAACCCGATAGTTCAGATTAAGATAAGCAACCCTTAGGGGTTTAGTTTGGCTTAGCACACCAGGTTACCGTTGGTAACCAAGTTAGACGCTTTGCACATAAGGGACATACAACCAAGATCATGTAAACATGTTGGTTAGATTACCAGCATTTTCACGAGTTTAAGTAGATCATGTCCTATGTCAAGCAGGCAGAACCTGCAGCTGTACCAGGAGTGGAACAGCACTAGAAGGGACAGTTAAGCAAGAACATAGGACGGAAAGGTAAGTACAATTCCGCCTACAGCATAAACACGTGTTTGTTTGCATATGATGTGTTTAAGAAATCATGAATGAGATTTCATGGTTTATGTGTTAAGTCATGCAGTATGTTTCATGATAAGTATGTAATGTGTGATATGTTATGTTATGCAGTAAGTATGTTAAGTATGTTTCATGTTAAGCATGCAGTATGTGTTATGTTCATGTTATGTAGTATGTTCATGTATGTATGTGAAGTTAAGCATGTTATGTAGTATGTCATGTAGTATGTATGAGTATGTTATGCAGTTGCATGTTATGTTTATGTTAGATTTGTGGCATCACGAAGCATGTCCACTATTAATAAGTCACATGGTAAGATATGAGATAAGTTAAGTAGGACATGTTGTGTTGTACTGACTTTGCCTCCGTGGTAAGTTAAAACGGCATATTTCATGGTTTGACTTGATATGGAAGGGCTGCCTCCACTACTCCATGTTAAACTTTGTGTTTCATGGTTTGAGTTGGTTTGGACGGACCGCCTTCAATCGCTCCATGGTTACATACCGAAGTACATACACACATGTTATAGTAGCAAGATAAGATCAGATCAGACCAGTAGAAAGACCATAATTGATTTTAAAATAAATCATAATTGGTTCACTTTTTCATGCATCTAGTCACATGCGGATAGGATTTTGTGCTTATTGAGCTTTTTAGCTCATTACTTACGTTCATGCTGTAGGTAAGTTACCTACCGGCGATACTTGATACAAGCTGTGGAGAGATGGCGTCGCGGATTGTGAAACGTGGGTATGGACTGCTACGGGGTTTCCGAAATTAGTTTAAAATGAAAATGTGTTTTCATTATGTTTTCAGTATGTATGTTTCAGTTTTCAGTTTTTAGCAGTTATGGCAAGCAAGTTGCCACGTGTTGCACCGGTCCGTATTAGGTCGGGGCTGGTCCACGATTCAGATTATGTATGTATGTATGGAGCTTTCCTCATAGGTGAAAGCTTAGTACTCGAGTGAGTACATTTTAAGGAGATAAAGTTTATAAAAGAAAAGCAGTTTTGAGTTATGCTTTAATCGAGTTTAAAGTTTTATGATTTTCGCAATAAAAGTTTTCTAGTAACGATTTTTAGAAATGAAGAAAAAAAAATTTATTGTAGAAATTGGGTAACTTTATTTTCAATCAAGCAAGTAAGTAGTAATGTGATGAACCCAACCCCAGGTTCGCGTGGTCAGACACCGCGTGGATTTGGTGGCAATAAGTGGGGTCGTGACAAAGATGTCATCGAATGGTAGAAAAGGAGTGCCGGTTAAAGTGTTATGGTACATTTCACCGGCTCCACGTTTGCGTCGTTTATTCCGTAATACTGAGCATGCTAAGAATTTGACCTGGCACCATGATAAACACGTTGACGATGGCAAACTTAGGCATCCGACCAACGCACCACAATGGAAGACCTTTGATGACAATCATCTAGATTTTAGTGTAGAACCAAGGAATTTACGTCTTGGTTTGTCGACGAATGGAATGAATCCACATAGTAACATGACTAGTCGGCATAGTACCGGCCACTCATACTTGTCAACTACAATCTCCCTCTGGAATTGTGCATGAAGCGGAAGTTCTTGATGCTAACATTATTGATCTCAGGCCCTCAACAACCGGGGAATGACATTGATGTGTACTTGGCACCATTAATCGATCACCTAAAAAGCTTGTGGGAAGATGGTTTACAAGTTAGAGATTCTTACCGTCAAGATACGTTCAATCTACGTGCAATGTTGATTTGGTCAATTAATGACTTTCCTGCACTTGGCAACCTATCTGGTTATCTCGTGAAGATTTCTATAGGATGTCCAGTTTCTATGAAGGAAACAGCCTCTATCCGATTGAAGAATGGTAAGAAAACCATTTACCTTGGTCACAGGAGATTCTTGCTAATAAATCATCGATACCGCAAACAAAAGAAGGCTTTTGATGGTAATACCAAAGAAAGATATGCTCCTCGGATTTTGTCTGGCGAAGCCATATTTGAGATGGTTAAAGATGTGAAAGTAGTTTTGGGAAAGAGAAAACGTAAGCTTCCAATTGTTGATGGATCTTGGAAAAAGAAGTCAATCTTCTATGAACTTCCATATTGGAAGTCACTTTACATTCGTCATTGCTTAGATGTTATGCATATTGAGAAAAATGTTTGTGAATCGATAGTGGGCACGTTGCTTGACATTCCAAACAAAACTAAAGATGGTGAAAATGCATAGTTGGATCTTAAAGAGATGAAGATTAGACCAAATTTGATCTCCGACAAAAGATCGAATGGCATATACTTACTTTTGGCAAAGCACACATTATCCAGACAAGAAAGGAGAAAGCTTTGTGAATGGCTTGCATCCGTAAAAGTGCCAAGTGGGTATTCTTCTAATTTCAAAAGGTTGGTGTTGATGAAGGATTTGAGACTTATTGGAATGAAAACACACGATTGTCATATCTTGATACAACAATTATTACCTCTTGCATTACCGGGAGTTTTAACAAAAAATGTGAGATATGCAATTACGAAGTTATGCTCATTTTTCAATTCAATTTGCTCCAAGGTAATCGATCCACTTATACTAGATTCGCTACAATTTGAATTGGTGATGACTTTGTGCATGCTTGAGAAGTTTTTCCTACCATCCTTTTTTGATATAATGATCCACCTAACAGTGCACTTAGTTTGTGAAATGAAGCTTTGTGGACCCGGTCCATTTGAGGTGGATGTATCCTTTTGAGAGGTACATGAAGGTTTTGAAGGGTTATGTGAAGAACCGAAATAGGCCGAAGGGATGTATAGTGGAAAACTATATAGCCGATGAATCAATTAAATTTTGCTCTGAGTATTTGTCCAACGTGGACCCAATAGGGTTGCCAACGAGCGGGCTATTTACGTCAAAAAGACTATTCGTGGCCTTTCATTCACTAGTAAAGCAAGATAAATGGGAAAAGGCTTGTCTGTATGTTTTGCACAATGCTAAGGAAGTTGAGCCGTTTGTTGAGGTTCACATGAGGAATTAAGAGTCGCAAATTCAAGGAAAACAAGATGTGAGAAATGGATTCAAGATGAGCACAACCGGACATTCAGGGAGTGGATAAGCTGACATTTGCATATGAAGCCTAGCATTTCCCAAGACTTAATGAAGCTAGCAAGAGGAATGTCATCGATAGTTACAAGATATACATCATACTTTGTCAATGGCTACACCTTTTATACTCGCGAAAGAAATGAGAAGCATCCAGTCCAAAATAATGGTGTGAGCCTTCATGCCAAGTCTATACATATTTCATCCGCAAAGGACAAGAACCGGGTATACGGTTCCATGAACTACTTTGGGTTCATTGAAGATATTTGGGAACTTGATTATTGCGGCTTACGGATAGCACTCTTTAAATGCAAGTGGGCTGACAATAATTTTGTAAAGATTGATAAGGACGGCGTAACAGTGGTGGACTTTAGGTATATGGGATACAAAAATGATCTTTTCATTATGGCGTCGCAAGCAGTACAAGTCTTGTACACAACGGATCCTGACGATTTAGAGTTATCATTAGTTGTGCCAATGAAGCCAAAAGTAATCCGGGACGGCCAAGAAGATGTTGAAGATTGCACAGACGTTCCATCTATCATGAACGGTGTGCCACCAGTGGAGGAGATTGATGATTTGGACAATGATTCCTCACACTTGCTTCGTTTAGATATCGAGTGGACACGTGTTGAGAAGTCCAAAAAAAAAAAAAAAAACCTAACGGTGTTTTATTTTTCCGTTAATTGTATATAATTTATAATAAGTTGTATTACCTTATATGTTAATTGTATGTGCACATTATAATATTTATTATATGCCATGGTGTAAATGAATACAAAATCAAAAAGAGAATTGGTATGGGCTGGTTTATGCATAACACACAGGTGTGGTCACCTGTGGGATTATATAGTTGAAAAAATAATTATTTCGTTACTGCCAAAATACCACGACGGGTTATCTAAAAAACCGTTGTCGTATATTTATAGCACGACGGTTTTTTAAATAAACCTTCATGTTAGCTACCGAAGCTACCACGACGGTCAAAAAGACTGTAATGGTATCCCTACTAGGGGGGATACCACGACGGTCTATGACCATCGTGGTAGCCCCCCCATAGACCGTCGTGGTAGCCAACCTACCACGACAGTCAAAGACCATCGTGGTAGGTGATCTACCAAGATGGTCAAAAGACCGTCGTGGTATCCATCCTGGGACATTTAAAAAATTACCCGAGAAGTGTGCGGGCTTGCATGTGGTCCAAATTTTGCTATTTATGCATAAAAACAACCCGAAAAACATCATTCCCTCCACTTTCTCTCTCTAATTTTCGGCAACTCCCTTAAATTTTTCTCTCTAATTTTCAACAACTACCTCCTCTTTCTTTCTCTTTGCTTGCTTGCCTTGCATCCTCCATATTCTCTTTTTACCTTGCATCCTCCATTTTCTCTCTTGGCTCTCATCTCAACTCTTTTCCTCGCCCTCTCTCTTTCCTCACCACCGTCGCTATTTACAACCAATTTTTTTGGTTTTTCGCTATCGCCCACTCCCACGCCCACGCCCACGCCCACGCCCACGCCGTCGCCCATGCCCACGCCAACGCCCACACCATGGCCAAGCCCCATGCCCACAGTTTGTTGCCATCGCCCATTGACCCACCTATACCAATACTAAACGGTAAATTTATGTTTGCTATTTCACCAAACGGTTGATGGAAGTGAGCTAAGATAATTTGTAAACTTTATTTTCGATGATTGTTGATTGTGTTTGTAATTTTGGAGGTCATTTTTGAAACGGAAAAAAGTGTTGCTCTTGCATGTTAAATTTATGCACACTACATGTTCAACGAAATTCCTCTTGGAGTGAGACTTAGTTTCAGTTTGCTGTACAATGGTTGGGTGATTGTTGATTGTGGCCATGCGTTATATTGCTTTAAAATTGCTTGAGTAACGCACAGATTTGGTAATTTTCCAGAAAAATTGTTGGTTTTGTGAGTTAAAATTTTGTATATGATAAGTTTGCTAAATTGCCTTTTTGAGTTATAAATAGTTGTAGCTTGAAATAAAATGGCTTGGGTAAGGCACGGATTCAACAATTTTCGGGGAAAGTGTTGATTTTGTGAGTTAAAATTTTGTATATGACATATTTTCTAAATGGCCTTTTTGAGTTAGAAATAGTTGTAGTTTCAATTAAATTGCTTGGGTAAGGCAAGGATTCATTAATTTTCCGGAGAAAGTGTTGATTTTGTGACTTATATGTTAGCGTTTGACATGTTCGATAATATGCTTATTTGAGTTCGAATTAGTTTTATATTGAATTAAATTGATTGGGTTATGCACGTATTTATTATTTTCCGGAAATCATCATTGATGTTATGACTTAGATATTAGCACATGACATGGAAAGATCACATGCCTCTTTGATTAAGTTGTGTGTCTTTCTGTAATTAATTAAGTAGAAACCTATGTTTACTTGCACGGATATACAATGATTTTATAATGATATGGCTACAACAACTTTTGGTTTTGTAACGTGTTTCGGTGCGGAGTTGCTTTAGATTGATTTAAAATGTCGCAAGAGTACGAGGAGGAACACTAAACTCAAATTCAAATTGGAAAACAACAATGAACCAACTCACCTAGATTCAATCCTGATGAAGATGGTAAACGAAGAGCAACTCTTATGAGAAGAGTTCACCTAGTTAGAACAAAGGGAGAATGACTTGAAGTTTCACTCAACACGAAAGGGCAACCAATAGGGAAGGGAGGAGATGCATTATAGAGTTGGATTGGAGTGCTTGCTCGAGAGCACATACCCATTTGGATATCCGACTTTAGAAGTGTCGATTTAGCCCACAGGAAAGAAAGAGTGTGGATGGAAATCGTAACTTCTTTCACTGTAGATGAATTGTTTAAAAAACAAGCTTTAAAGTCATGTGCGGAGTCGGCAAAGAATTTCAGATATGATCTTTACTAAACTTTTGTAAGGGATCATATTGACGAAAAAAGCTGTGTGGCAACGACCAATAAAATTGGTTCACAATCACCCCACCATTAGCCAGGATGATTGGGAAACTTTCATTATGTATCGTCGGACCCCGGAATTCAAAAGACTATTTGAAAAAGGGAATGAGACAAGAAAGAAACTTAAATACAGATCAACGGGAGGCCGAGATGGATATAGGAAACATGACCAAGCACATGTACGTGAATAACTTAGCCAAAATTTGTAAATGGTATGTTTTACTTCCAATTTCTTCTTATATGTTTACTAAGATAATTATTAAACTATAGTTTGAGAAGACGGGAAAATACGCAGAGCGGCATGATAATTGGCTGAACATGCGCGTCAACCCCGATGGATCTTTCAAGAATGAAGCTTGTAAACATATTGCCGATATAATAGTAAGTTTTCGAATCCGATTAAAATATATTAATCTCGTATACTCATTTATGTTTACGAAGTCATAACATATTGTATAATTGTTACAGGATGACATCAGTGAATAACAAACACAAGGAAGTTTCGAATTTGTGGGGACAGAGGACATATTGACCAAGGCATTAGGCAATGCCGAGCATTTGGGTCGGATTCGAGATCAATCGAAGTTTGTCAAGCAGTCGCAATACTTCAATTCGGTGGGAAGTTCATCGGAAAATGCTAAGTCTTGGATGTAAAACGGCAGCTAGCCGCATTAGAAAGAACTGTACAGGAACTATGTGCGAAGCACAGTATCAACCGAGAGGTTATGACAGAGGAGCCGACCGCACCGACAGTTGATCAACACAATAGCTTCAAGCCTAGTTGCACTCTGAATGAAAAAGTAGCTGAGGCGTCGGATCCAAAGACCATGCCGAACGCAAATAAGGAATGCCATCTATTTCTTCCTGATTTAATTAACGGAGGAGGTGTCTTTGTTGTAAATGGCAGGGCATACATGGAATGTACTCCAACAGACATAGTCCATGGGATTCCTTTAGGTGAGGAGAATGTACGAGTGACAATTACAGTCCCAAAACTAAGAGTTGCACTCCTACCTATTCCGATGCATGAAGCCGCATGTATTGAAGAGTGAGTTTGTTGCTTGGCCGAGAAGATTAGTCGTCGTTCAACCAAGTTTGAGTCAGGCAAGCAAATGTCCCAGTCATGCTCCTGACTGAGAAGCCGAGGGGAGCAAATGAACCAAAAAGAGTGGCGAGGAAGAAAATATGGTCACAACCAGAGGTACAACAACAACCTGCACAAGAAGAAATTCCTCCATTTGACTTTACTAATGTGACGTCCTCATCCTACGTAGGGCCGTCACCCTTTATACTTAACTATACTGTACTTGAAAATTTGAGAATATATTTTTTTTTTTGACATTCATATATATAAAAGGTTTGCCATTAGCAATACATCATGTATATTTACATACTGAATAAAAAGATTGTTTAAGGTCTTTAGTACCAAATATACTATGTAACATACTTTGTGTTAAGATATATACATAAATACAAAAACTTCGTAACTCAGAAAAAGGTTGCGGAATATATGCGTAGTGGTATCCATACCGCCCTTCATCCGCCGCATCGTCCGCGTATAGCTCATCATTTAGGCTGCAGGTTTCTTACCTACAGTATGAAATATAACTAATGAGCTTTCGCCCAGTAGGCACAAACTTTAACTCACAAAACATTTTCTTATTTTAAAATATCTTGAAAACATATCAATCATCGTAGATATATGCATGAACCATTTATGTTCATTTATACATCCATTTTTAACTTGAACTTATTATCTTTCATATGGGCCCCATTGTGTACGTACCAGAAGTGCGCCTCCAGATAGAGTTAGGGGTTTGCAAAGTCCCTAACAATTCTGTGAAACATAAACTTGAACTTGAACATGAATAACCCACCACCTGATGGGAGGTTAGTACGACACTTTACTTTTACTTGTGTTTTCTTACCATGTTGTTTATCATTAGTGAACATGCCTTATGATGTCACTATATCATGTCATAACTTATACTTCATTCATAACATGGCATTTCTAAAACATGGCATTTTTACAAACATAGTACTTTTGCAAGCATAACATTTTTGCTAACATAACATTTTTGAAAACATGACATTTTGTAAATATTGCACTTTTGCAAACATAACATTTTTACAAATATAGCACTTTTAGAAATATAACATTTTTGCAAATATAGCACTTTTGAAAACATGGAATTTTGCAATTATAGCACTTTTGAAAACATAGCACGTTGCAAACATGGCATTTCTTAGAACATAGCACAAAACATATTATAACATATGGGAAAATAGATTATTATTTTCCATACTGCATGTGAGGTTTGTACTTATCTCTTGTGCTGTGTCCTGAATGTTGCGGCCTTAATTCAGTTGGCAACAGTAGGTCACTTCCTGCTATATGAAAAAGTATAGGATCAGGATCCTATCATAAAATGTTGGTGACCTAACCAACATTTATACATAATCTTAGTTGTATGTCCCCGATACTTTGATATCTTACTTGGTCACCATTAGTCATCCCATTATTTAAGAATAATCAAATTTTGATTATTCATTCAGAGGTCACGTTGGATAACCACTTGTGGTGCTAATCCTTTAGTATACTGCTAGGTTTTATTTTTAACCTTGGGCTTTACTCTTACATCATAATCCTTGGGTCATCTTCATTAACCCGCTTCTTTTATCCCAATCGTGGGTTATTGGTACCCTTTAGGGTTACCTTGGGTAACCCTTAAGGTTACACCTAGTTAAATGTTGGGTCAACCAAAGTTAATCCGTGGTCAACTATGGTCACCCTTCTATGGTAGATCTTGGGCTTTGGGGCTAGGCCCAGTAACTCGGATACTAATTCCAGTTATTGTCCGTAGTCGGCTCGTTTACCCATTTTTATCTAGAAAATCTCATTTTATTACTTTTGGCAATTTTGAATACTTTGGCTTCAAAATTCCATTTCTCTTCTTAACTTGAAAAAGTTGAGGAAAATTTTCAAAACTCTTAACTTAACTTATAAAAATTCATGTTTTCGAAACGGATCTTTATAAAAATCATTTAGGGCTGGAAACTGTCTTTGGAACAGTTTCCAAAGTTAAAACAGTGGGTTTTAGGAGAAAAACAGTTTTTCTGAACCAGTTTTAGAAAATCTTGTGCAGGAATTTTGTGTTCACTGCACAACAGTTGGAAAACGATGTTAGTTTAAAAATTAATCCGAATTTGAAAAACTTATCTTCACGGAAGTTGTAGCTCTCGAAAAATGCTAAAACTTTTGTGTTTTGCGAAAAATCCAGTTCCGCTTACATTTTTGTCAGTTTTTGTTTGAAACTGGCTGATCCTGTAAACTGGGTCTGGGCAGATTAGCCACGGGTTTTCGTAAAAACGGAGGCCATTGGAGTCTCATTTTGGGATTCTGTCCATACTGCCCCTTGGGAAAAATTGTTCCAAGTAACTTTCGTGTTTTGATTTTTACCTAGTTCGGCTTCTAAAGGCCTTAAATTTTCACTTTCCCGAAACTGGTGAGTTTCGAATCTGTATTGGCAGTTTTAGTTGTTTATTCCGGTTTACGTCCTATTTCGCGAAATCTATCTTGACCGACCACTTCGGGAGCCTACATAACAAACACACAGCATTTCTAACGTCCCACATGAACCCATGAGCAGCTAGAACGGATCCATGCATACCAAAATCCGAGAGCCCTAAACCTAGGTTGCATGGTCCTAACTTGTTGCATTCCATTCATACAAGCACCAAACATACACCCTTGTTAGCTGCCCATTTAGCACTGCCTAGGGCAGATTTTTAACCAAAAATTAGGGGACATACCAATCACATCTAGCATGCATCCTAACAATTTTTCAAGCACAGTTTAAGCAAGCAAACATCATAAATAGCCAGCCAACCCTAACCACCTAACCAAGCACACATACTAACACATCTAGGGCTAGAAATTAAAATGGACTTATGTCCTTACAATCTCAACTTGGAACTACACATAAAATGCCCAAATTGAAAACTTAATTAAGAGATTAGGGCTAAGGGATTACCTTGATTCAAGTATAGGGTTTGGAAAATTCGGATTTCTTTCCTCCCCATGGCCTCCCTTGACTCACGGTTTCAAACCGAACTCCACCAAAAATTTGGTACCAAAAATTTTGGTTGGTTCCTTGCTTAATCCACTCAAAACCGAACTCCACCACAAGGCTCACCCCCAAAATTTCCAGCTTTTCCCACTCATTTCTCTCCTCCCTTCACTCGGCCACTATACCCAAAATGGGTCTCCAAAAATTTCAAACTTTTCTCTTGATTTTTCCTAGCAAACCCGAGCACCCCTCAAGTAAAAGCCCTCAAGAAATTTTTGATTTTATATTCTCTTTCTCTCCCCCTTACTCACGGATTTTTCTGCAGAAATTTGGCAAGAGTTTCACAAGATTTTGTGAATAAAATGGGTTTTGAGGTCTCCTATTTATAGAGGTTGGGAAGTTTTGGGTAATCATGCAAAAGCCCCAAAATTTCTAATATTTCCACTAGGGGGGGGTAGGTGGCCGGCCATGGGTGGTGGGAAGGTTCTAGAATTTTTTTCCAAGCTTAACAAATGGTTTATGATGTCATAAATTGAAAGCCAAGTGATGTCACCCTTGCAAGGGCCTCGTTTGGCTTTTTTCCTTAAAAACAGTCCATTTTTTGTGCCACACAGATATTTCTAATACTGTGCTTCACTCATACACAGTATTTTTAAATTGTACTTCGTTCTAAAATTTTTCTGTGTAAAATCGGATCGTAAAATTTTTTTCTTATCTTTTCGAACTCTTTTTGCCCTTATTCCTAACTCGGTGTACTTGATTTTCTAGGGTGGTTTTAAGGCTTATTCCTACTATCTTGACCATAAAATGTTTTCGCAGCCTCTTTTCTATACTGCCTTTCATCATACTGTAAGGTCAACGTTGTGACCTGTCTTGGTCAAACTTTGACTTTCTCGGTTAAAGTTGACTTTTCGGTCAAACCTTTAACTGTCGTAAAATCATGAAATTTGTTAGGCTTTCTTCCATAAAAAGCCTCATACATAGCTAATCAATCATTCATTAAGTCTCATAGTCAATTTAATGAGAACTCGAACATTAGCCAATAAAATTATGAATTTCTCATTAATATTTAAAATTTTCCATGAAACACCTTATAAACACATAATATGGACTTTAATTCCTTATGAACAAGGAAATCATAAGTCCATGAAAATTCGGGTCTCACAACCTACCCTCCTTAAAGGATTTTCGTCCTCGAAAATTAGAACAACTCGGGATAGCTTTTCTTGATGTCCTCTTCGCGTTCCCATGTCGCTTCCTCAATATTACGGTTTCGCCATAATACCTTAACTAAAGGTATAACTTTGTTTCTTAGCACCTTTTCTTCTCATGCCAATATTTGGACCAGTTTCTCCTCATAAGTCAGATCTTCACGAATCTCGATTGGTTCGTGTTCTAGTACGTGTGACGGATCCGGAATATATATCTTTAGCATCGACACATTTAATACATTGTGCACTTATGCTAACTCTTGGGGTAAAGCTAACTTGTAGGCCACATTACCAACTCTTTTGAGTATCTCGAATGGCCCTATATACCTTGGACTTAATTTCCCCTTCTTTCCAAATCTCATAACTCCTTTGAATGGAGCGATTTTGAGGAAAACCAAGTCTCCTACTTGGAATTCTAGAGGCCTTCTGCGTTTGTCGGCATAACTCTTTTGCCGACTAAATGCAGTCTCCATTCGTTGGCGTATCAGCTTTATGGCTTCCGTGGTTTGTCGAATGAAGTCCGTAGACACAAGCTCTTTTTCTCTCGTCTCGTACCAATGGATCGGAGATCTACATCTTCTTCCATACAAGGCTTCATAAGGAGCCATTCCAATTGAAACTTGAAAACTGTTGTTGTACGAGAATTCAATCAAGGGAAGCTTCTTATCCCAAGTTTCTTTGAAATCCATCACGCATGCTTGTAACATATCTTCTAGAGTCTGAATGGTCCTTTCCGATTGTCCATCCGTCTGAGGGTGAAAAGTTGTACTAAAAGTAAGCTTCATACCCATCGCTTCTTGTACACTTCTCCAAAATTTAGAAGTGAAACGACCATCGCGATCCGAGATAATCGTCTTCGGAATCCCATGGTAGCGAACGATCTGCGCAATGTATAGTTCCGCCAGTCGTTCCACTAAAAAGCTAAGCTTGATGGCCACAAAGTGTGCAGATTTTGTCAATCGATCAACGATCACCCAAATAGCATCGTTGCCGCTAGGAGTTCGGGGTAGACCAACCACGAAATCCATCGTCACTTGGTCCCATTTCCATTATGGGATGGAAATTTTCTGCAGTTCTCCTCCTGGAAATTGGTGTTCCGCCTTCACTTTTTGACAGGTAAGGCATTTACTAACGAATGTAGCAACGTCATTCTTCATTTTGGGCCACCAAAAGCTTTCCTTCAAATCTTTGTACATCTTTGTGGCTCCGGGGTGAACAGAGTACGGAGTTTCATGAGCTTCTTTCATGATCCGTTCCTTCAACTCGTCCTTGTTGGGAATGCATAGCCTATTATTCCGATAGAGTATGCCCGCATCAGTTATGTTGAAGTTTGACTCTTTTCCTTCTAAAACTTAATTTTTCGTCCTAAGCAGCGAGGCATCTGCTTCCTGACGCTCCTTCATACCATCTAAAATAGTAGGTTGGAAGGTTAGAGCAGCCAATCCTCCCGTAACAAGCTCGATTCCGGCTTCCACTAGCTCCTTTTGAAGAGGCTTAGTCAATGACTGAATCGACATCAACGAGGAAGACGACTTCTGACTAAGGGCATCGGCCACCTTGTTAGCCTTCCCAAGATGGTATCGGATGCCTATGTCGTAATCCTTCACCAATTTGAGCCATCTCCTTTGTCTCATGTTAAGCTCCTTCTGTGTGAAGATATACTTCAAACTCTGGTGATCCGTATAAACTTCACACTTAGTGCCGTAAAGATAGTGTCTCTAAATTTTCAACGCGAATACTACCGCCGCAAGTTCCAAATCATGCGTCGGGTAATTCTTCTCGTGTTCCTTAAGCTGTCATGAAGCGTAAGCGATCACTTTTCCATTCTGCATAAGTACGGCTCCTAATCCTATCTTGGAAGCATCGCTGTATATCACAAAGTTCCCTTCCTCCACGACTGGAATTGTAAGGATTGGAGCGCTCATCAGCTTACTTTTGAGCTCCTGAAAGTGCTCTTTGCACTTAGCCATCCATTCGTACTTCTTTCCTTTCCTTGTGAGTGCGGTGAGTGGCGCCGTAATCTTGGCAAATCCTTCGACGAATAGTTGATAGTAACCTGCTAAGCCGAGGAAACTACGTACTTCGTTGATGTTCTTAGGAGCTGGCCATTTACTTACTGTTTCAATCTTGGCCGGATCTATGGATATGCCTTCCTTGGAGACCATATGTCCTAAGAAACGTACCTTCTCCAACAAAAATTCACACTTTGTGAATTTTGCATAAAGCTGGTTTTGCTTTAAAATCCGTAGAGTAATCCTTAAATGTTCCTCATGCTCCTCTTTTGACCTTGAATAAATCAAGATATCGTCTATGAAGACAATAACGAACTTATCCAAGTAATCCTTGAACACTCGATTCATCAGGTCCATAAAGGCAGCTGGAGCATTTGTCAGTTCAAACGGCATAACGAGAAACTCGTAGTGTCCATATCGTGTACGAAACGCTGTCTTTGGAATATCTCCTTCCCTAATTCAGTGCTGGTGATATCCTGATCGCAGGTCAATCTTTGAAAACACTGAGGCTCCCTTCAGTTGGTCGAACAAATCGTCGATCCTAGGCAAGGGATACTTATTCTTGATGGTGATCTTATTTAGTTCCTGATAGTCGATGCACATCCTAAGAGTGTCGTCCTTCTTTTTAACAAACAGTATTGGAGCTCCCCAAGGTGAATAGCTCTGACGGATGAATCATCGATCCAGTAGCTCTCGTAACTGAACTTGCAATTTCTTAAGTTCGGCAGGCGCCATCCTATAAGGTGCCTTGGACACTGGTGCTTATCCAGGAAGCAATTCAATCTCAAAAGAGATTTCTCGCTCCGGCGGTAATCCTGGCAAATCTTCCGGAAAGACTTCTATAAATTCCTTGACTATCGGTATTTCTTCCGGCTTACTCTTGGTCTGTTGCGTCTTGTCCACCATGTTGGCTAGAAATCCAATACATCCTTCTGCCAACTACTTTCTAGCCTTTAGCGCAGAAATATACATCTTCGGCCGTTTTGGGGTCGATCCTCTAAAGATAAACTCCTCGTCTCCAAATGGCTTGAATGTGACAGCGCGACATTGTAAGACCCGAAATTTTGAAGACTTGTAATCTCCTTGTTCATAAGGAATTAGAGTCTAATTTATGTATCTATGATATGTTATATGAAAAAATTATGAATAATAATGAGAAATTCATAATTTTATTTACACAATGTTCGAGTCCTCATTTAATGATTTTGAGACTCAATTAATGTTTTACAAGCCAAGAATGAGGTTTTTAAAGGAAAAAGAACGAAAAAGGATGAAATTTTACAAAAGTCAAAGGTTTGACCAAAAAGTCAAAGGGTTGACCGAAAAGTCAAAGGATTGACCAAAAAGTCAAAGTTTGATCGGGACGGGTCACAACGTCGACTTTACAAGTATGATGAAAGAATATGGAAAGAATATCCGAAAATGAAGCTTTATAAACCATAAATCCACCCTAGAAAAATCAAGTACACCGAAAAAGAATTAAGGGCAAAAAGGTCTCCGAAAAATTGGAGAAAGAGAGTTTTGGTCCAAAATTTACATGGAAGAATTTTTGGATCAAAATATAAAATAAGAATGCTCATCACAGTATTGGAAATAACTATAGAGCGCGAAAGGAGCTGTGAAAGAACGAGATGGCCAAATAAGGCCTTGGAAGAGCTAGTGGAAGATGACATCAACCCCTTGACATCACCCTCCACTAACTCAAGATTTCAAATTTGGAGCTCCAACCACTCCACTAAATTCGGCAACTAGGAAGAAAAAGAAAGGAAATTGGTTTGGTTAGAGTAACTAATGGTCTTCCAAATCTAACCAAACAAGGACACCTTACCATGCTTCATGACATCACCTCCCACTCATCCAAGCAAGCACATGGAACCCCCCCCCCCCCCCCGATCACTCCATAATTTCGGCTGCAAACACAAAGGAAAGGAAGGGAGACATAAGCCATAAATCAAGGAGAAAGGACATGAGAAAGAAAGCCATGATTTAAGGACCAAAAAGTGAGCAAGTATGGGAGGATTTTCTAGAGATTTTTAGGACCAATCAAGGGCTGCCACATGCCCCTTTCCTCTCCAAAATTTTCAGCAATCCAAACCCTTTTCCCTCCCTTGGATTCGGCAACACAAGAGCACAAGGAAGGTATGGCATAAAGCCATTTTCTTAGGGAAAAAGTGTGAGCAAAATTGGTGGAGTGTAGAAGCCTTTCCACCACCCAAAGGAAGACACTTGGCACTCCCATTTTTCAGCCTCAACAGCCCCCACCAACAGCCCATACTCTCCCCTTTTTCCTCATGAAATTCGGATGCAAGCAAGGGACAAGAAAGACTTGACATAAAGCCTTGAATTAAGGACAAGTTTCCACCCACTTTGGTCAATCAAAGAAACCCTTCCATCCCTTATACTTTTTATTGGAAAAAGTGAGCCAAAGCTCTCACTTTCTTTGAGATATTCGGCAGCAAGAAGGAAAAGGAGAGAGAGAGAGTTTCCAAGAGAAATTTTTGGGTTTTCTTCACAAGGGTGCACGGGTTTTGCAAGGGAGAGTGCTAGAGAAAGATTGGAAAAATTTTTGGTGAGTTCTACCAAGTGGTGGCCGAACAAAGCAAGAGAGAAAGAGGTAAGAAAACTTGGATTTTCTCTTGATTAAGGGTCGGTTTTAGTGAAGCAACAAAGAGCTAACAAAAAAATTTTTGATGCCATTTTTCTTGGAAGAAACCGTGGGCTAGAGCAAGCCAAGGAACCAAGGAAGATTTTGGGATTTCAAAACCTTAACTTGGGTTTAAGGTAAATCTCTTAAACCACCTTGAAATCAAGTCTTATTTAAACATTTTTGATGTTGATTCAAGTGGTTTGTAAGGACATAAGTCCACTTTAAATTTCTGCCCTCATTGATGGTGTGTGTGCTTGATAAGGTTAGGGTTTGGTTGGCTGATTTTTAATGCTTGATTGCTTCAAAATTTGTGCTTGAAAATGATGGATTTTTCATGCTAGAAATTAGGTTGTATGTCCCATAAGATTAGGTCAAAAATCTGTCCTTGGCAGTCATGAGAGCATGCTAGATTAGGGATGGATTTTGTGATGCTTGTATGTGATGATGCATGTACTAGAGCCAAGTAACCCTAGTCTTTTTAATTTTTGGATTTGGGTTGCATGAGTTGAATGAGATGGATTTATGGGTTGCAATAGGACGTTAGAAGTGCTGCTTGATGTTGTCTAAGCTCCCGATGTGATCGGTCGAAATAGATTCCGCGAATAGGACGTAAACCGAAATGAGGAACCGAAACTGCCAATTCGGATTCGAATCTAGCTAGTTTCGGGAAAGGGTAATTTCAAGGCCCTTAGAGGCCGAATGAGGTAAAACTCAAAACACGAAAGTTGTTTGGAACAATTTTTCCTAGAGGACGCCATGGACAGAATCTCGAAATAAGGCTCCAACGGCCTCCGTTTTACCCGAAACCCGTGGCTGAACCCTGGGACGTTCTCCACCAAGTTTTTCAGAGTTAACCCGTTTTCAAATAAAAACTGGTACTGATCTAGGCCGAACTGGATTTTGTACAAAACATGAAAGTTTTAGCATTTTTCGATAGCTACAACTTTCGTGAAGACAAGTTTTTCAAATTCCAAGCCAATTTTTAAACTGGGCGTGATTTATGGAAGGTGTGCAGGGAGCCCGAAATCTTGCACATAAGTTTCACGAAAATATTTTCTAGAAAAATTGTGAAGTGTTCTTAAATGGTTATTTTAGCTTCGGGAACCATTCCAAAGGCGGTTTCCGACCCCAAATGATTTTATAAAAGATTTCTTTCGAAAACCATGAATTTTAAGGGCTCGGGTTTAAAATTTCACATTTTTCTCCGTAGTAAATAAAAAGAGGGTTTCAACCAAGAACTTACAAGTTAAAGAAAATAATGAAATTTAACCAAGGTATTTTCTAATTAAAGGAGTTAAAATTTTACAAGCAGGATGAAGGATTTTTGGAAGCTTATTACACAAGATTTTCCAAAAATAAATAAGGAAGAGGAATTTTATAGTAAAATTGGTAAACAAGCCGATTACGAATGGTAATCGGATATTATATCCAAGTTACAAACTCAAGGATAACCAAGGATTAACAAAAGGTTGACCCAAGGTTAATTAAGGATAACCTTAAGGGTTACCCAATATAACCCTAAGGGATACCCACATGTATATTTGGGCTAAGATTTAAAGGGTTAATGGAAATAACCCAATAACAAGGATGTATGAGCAAAACCCAATAATAGAACAAGGCTCTAAACCAAAAAGGTTACCCAACGTAACCTCATAAGGATTTATCAAAGTTCAATAAAGAATGGGGATTATGTGGCCAATATGGATGTCATGTATAAGGGAAATACAATCAAAAGTAGACGTGAGTGTTGATAGGTCACCAACACCTTACGAAAGGATCCTGATCCTATATTTTTGATATATCAGGAAAGTGAATTGCCGTTGCCGATAATTTAAGGAACGCAACTGTAAGGATACGGCACTAGAGCTAAGTACAAACCTCACCTGCAGTATGAAAACTAGTAAATTATGTTCAAGTATGTGGTTTTCAAATATGCTGCAATATGTTGTGTGCTATATCTATGAAATGCCATGTTTTATAAAAAGTGCTATTTTTGCAAAATGCCATGTTTATAAAGGGTGTTATTTTCGCAAAATGCTATGTTTATAAAAAGTGATATTTTTGCAAAAGATTATAAAAGTGCTATATTTGTAAAATGTCATGTTTATAAAAATGTCATGTTTGCAAATGCCATGAAGGAAAAGAATGTCATGCCATGTTATTAATGAGATAAAAAATATGTTATCATATAGTGACATCATAAGGTATGCTCACTAAAGATAAATAACATGGTAAGAAATCACAAGTAAAGTGTCGTACCGACCTCCCCCAAGGTGGAGGATTTTTCATGTTAAAGTAAAGGATTCACCCTCTCGTTGATGCGGGAGGGTGTAATCACCCAATGTTCCCAGAGCAGTTAGGGACCTTGCAACCCCTATCTGTAACCTGGAGGCGCACTAAATAAATGATGGTACGTACACTATGGGGCCCATAAGAAAGATAAGAAAGTTAAAAGAAATGCATAAATGGAACATAAATGGTTCACGCATATGCATATGATGATGTATGTTTTTCATGATGTTTTAAATGTTTTGTGAGATTATGTTTGTGCTTACTGGGCGAAAGCTCATCAAGTTATATTTCATACTGTAGGTAAGAAACCCGCAGCTTGACTGCTGGGCATTGTTAGGGTGGTGTGGCGGCGGACGAAGGCGGTATGGATACCACTACGCATAGTTTCCGCAAATCTTTTGATAAGTAAAGAAGTTTTGTATATATATATAAGTATATACATGATGAAGACAAGTTATGTATCATGGTATTTTGGAACTAAATACCTTAAGTAAACTTTTACTTAAATGGTAATGATATATTGCTAATGACAAATGCTTTTATATGTATGTTTCAAAAAAAAAAAATATTCCTAATTTTCAAGCAAAGTTAAGTAAGTAAGCAAGGCGTGACGGCCCTACGTAATAAGGGGGCGTCACAGAGTTGGTATCAGAGCGGTATCCTGCAAGCCTACTTCGTCTCGCTCCGTATCGTTCTGCAATAGCCCAAGTAAGTTAATTATTTTCTTACGCTTAGGATTAGATTTTCGTACGCACCTTTTATCGATGGTTTACAATGGAAGGTTGGTTGTGAGAATGACGTTGGGTTGTGCCTGTTGGAAAAATCGGATCCGGTATTGGAGTTACGGCGCAGCGGAAGTTTTAAAAATTTTATGCCGTTTCCGGAAAAGAAGCTAATGATGCATATAACAATAAATTAATTCATGATCAAGCGTACCTTATTTCTTGGATTCCGGAATTGCTAGAGCGTTTGACCAACGTGTCTTCTCTACTATTCTCGAGTTCCACGTCTCAAAGTGTGTGTGGGCACACGTTCTATGAATCCAAGCGACCGGTAATACTTTCCGAAGTCTAGATCCCTCATTCTCAATTCCGATGATCCTCGTTGAGAATTTGATCCAACTTCTTTCTTCAAAACTACAAAACAAGAACCGGTTAACCTCCTATGAAAAATTATCACTCGGTTTAACCTTCCTCGCAGTTTTGATTCAATGGAATTTTCTTTCTTTTTCTCTCTCACAAGAAAGCTGAATTTTTGATAAGGAAGAAAAACAAAAAAAAAAATTTTTTAATTATAAAAAAATGTTTTTCTCCTTAAAAAAAAATCAAAAATTAGTTTTTCAAGAACTCCTAGCCTTTATATAGTATTCCAATCCTTTTCAAAATTTATCTTCTACTTGAAAAATAATTAATAATTATTTTCCGGATAAATCTTGAACCAAAAGATCATACAACTTTAGGGCTAGATTCATTGAACATAAAAATAATTTTCAAGAGGAAATCCCCTTTAAAATTCGGCCATAAAATGAGAGAAATCTTGATTGGTGGTTTAAATTTTAAATCAAGAATCTAGACTAGTCAAAAGATCCTAGTCCTATCTAGATTCAAACTTCTTTTAAACCTTTTCGAATTTAAATAGGATTCACATATTTGAATAAATATTTTCCATAAACATTATCCATATTAATTAATTTAAATTAATGAAATATTTCAAATTTTCTTTCCTCACAAAAACCATGCACCTCTTTAATTAGGAAAGAAAAATTCATGAAATAATCTCCATTATTGAAACCAATTAATAATTAAATGTTAGGAATATATTTAAATAATTTTGAAACAAAATTTTCTTCCCTCCATACAATTAAAAAACATGCACCACTTTTAATTAGGAGAGAAAAATTTTTTTTTCTAAAATTCAAATACAATCTTATTTTCAAAATTCAAATTAACCAATCACATGTTAACAAATCATTTGTCTACAAATTTCACATGTCCAATCCTTTTTGGATTGCATGTTAGAGAGTACCATGTCTTAATAGACATTACAAAATTCCATTTACAATTTACCGATCTCATTAGGAGCAAATCCCGAGACGCTTCGTGGAACTATATGAGCTAATAGAGGGACCCGATGGAAATATGTAAAGAGGCTCCAATAATTGTGAAAAATAAATCCCAGATTAATTATCCATCAATTATCAACTTCAAAACTATTCCACTAAAAGTTTGAAGCTGAATTCCTGTTTACATACCGTATTACGAAAGCTCTCTCACGTAGTGCTTCTTCCATGATTTATTCATCGCTTGCTTAATCCCCATATGTTATCCATGATTGAATTAATGACTTTTCCGTTTTACCTTTTCAATCATTTTAACTTAAAGTTCAATTATTCTCCACTGAAAGAACCACCAATTGTAAAACCATACAATTGGAAAACCACCAGAGAACACAAAGTAAACCGATGGCCAAGATCTTGTTATACTATCTTTCAATCCCCGAATAATACCTTTAAGTAGATAACATTTACTATCATTAAGATAGCTATAGATTCCGTATCTATGAATCTTGATTTCTCCATCCATAAGTCATGCACCCAAAACACAAGTATGTTGACCATGAATTAACAGTGTCTCACCTTTAGTGCATCAAAGTACATAAGTCATGGATGCGAACTCAAGTAATCATTTCAGGATTAAGATTAATGCAGGATGATAATCAAAGTATCATTGATTCTTATAAACGGAATTATTAAACCGGATCAATTAACACTTTAGGTCCAGTCCAATGTCATACCTCAATACTGGTATACATTAAAGTTTCTACTCGGAACCTATCCGATGGTCAAGACAAACCATCCCTCCAAGGAAGTAGACAATCTTTACAATCTTATCATGAATAAGATCCCCAAATCTTATTCCGTTGATTGCGGACTATTTATTTAGACTGTTATCAAATTACCACGTCTTCTATGCATAC
>CM046384.1:26973651-26989759 GCA_025413485.1 Ficus microcarpa
AAAGAGAAAAGAAGGTGACAATGTTCTTTTTTTTTTTAGCTGTCAATTATCTAGCCCCACTGACAAAACTTATTGATGGAAATTCAAAAAGAGAAGGGTAAAAGAAGGAAATAAATATTGACAAAAAATTGTTAGCCACTCTCTTTTTTCTTTTCTTTTTAAATTACACTAGTTGTATGATGCGTACTGAAATAGAAAGCACGTCAAAGCAAAATATATATATATATATGTATCCACAGGGTAATGATGTAATCATTACATAACGACATGTGGACGACACATGATAAGCATTGAAGGCATGAGAGAATTTGTATATTCGGTGGTGGAATTAGACAAAAATTTTAGTGGGAATGTAAAATAAATAATATTAATATATACAAATTAATAGATAAAATTTTAATTAGATTATATGAAAGTTTTTAATTTTCAGTAAGGATTACATAGAGATTTTAAATTTTAAAATTTAAAATTTAAATTTTAAACTTTAAATTTTTAATGATGGTAAAGTAGAAAAATCATAAGATTATTTAGGAAAAATAAAAAGAAAAATTAAGTCGGGTTATAGTTATAGCTCCCACTTCTCCTCACCTACATCCAGTGTGTGTGTGTATTTTTAATGAACATCCAGTGCATATATATGTCCCCTATTTAGAGAAGCATATATATATATATATATAATAGGTGGTAAATATATTATTTATACCTATTAAACATAGATCACATTTTTGAAAAACTAATGCAACGGTGAAAACAGACAAGCAGCCGTTTGGTGTGTAGGTTGAGGCCTAAAATATTCAATTTCAGAGGTTAAACACATATATGGCATCGGCATTCAATTATATTACCTCCCCCATGTGCTCTTCTTCCGAAAGCTTCTCAGTATTTGGTTTTCTTTGCATTTCTAATCTCTCTCTCTCTCTCTTTTTCAAATCTTTTTCTTTTTCGGTTTGTAATATTGGTTACCTTTCATATATAAACGTTTTTTTTTTTTTTTTTGAAAAATGTATTTCAAAAAATTTTCAATTTCAAATTTTGTTTAAATGGGCATAAATTATAAATTCAATTTATTTACATAAAAAAAAAAATCAATTTCAGCACAAATTCTAATAAAGCAACAATTTAAATTATCCAATCAAATGCATTATTCAAATCAAAATTTTCAACTCAAATCTTTATATTCAAATGCACTGTTTAACTCAAGTTCTTAACTTAATTCAAATTAAACCTAAAATTTTCAATTCAAACAATGAAAGAGCACTGTTCCCCAATAACTAGTACATGAAAGGTTCACATTGGGATGACAATTTTCCGGTTAATATGTGTGAACCCAGCTTACCTTAAATGGGATGGGGAAAATCCGATCTAAATGAGTTAAGGTAATAAAAATAGGGACGGGTTTAGTGGTCCCCGACCCTACTCTTTGTTTACCCACTCCATTTAGTTATATATTACTGTTATATTATAGATATTATACAATATGTTTTTTAACACATATGATTTCAAAAATTAAATTTGAATAATATAGTTTTGATTTTATCTTAAAGTCTCATTATTATGTAGTTTTATTTTTAAATTTAAGTTCTTTTTTTATATAGTGGAAATATATAATATGGTTAGTGAGGCAACCTACTAGTACCCCGAACTTATGACGAGGAAAACTCGTCCCGTCTCTGTCAATTTAAACACGTTATGAAATAGGTATGGGAAATGTTTTAATACGCGGGACGGATTGGCGAAAATATCACCCCGCCCTAAACCCGCCCCATTACCAGTGAACCGTTCGATAATCTGTTTTCTTCTTACAAAAGCTAAACGAAGAAACAAGAAAATAATATTTGAGATGACTAGGGACATATAAAGTAATTTGCAAATATAGATATTATGATGTTGATTTTCAAAAATTAAGAAGTAATTTTTCTACTTATATATACATATCATAAAAACGACGGAGGCAACTAAAGATTGCAAAAGGCCCCCCTAAAAAAAACAAATAATCTATTCCATATCTCTCAACATTTTTCAATGTAACAACTAATCCCGAAAACAAAATTTTCTATGGATGCATAATAAATCGAAAACCGTTGGTTTCAGAGTTTGACGATGGCAAAGCATGGTTTCCAAGAGTTGGTCCTGAAGAACCATACCTGCAAAATGTCACCTTTCATAAGCATACTTGCTTGGAAAACGTCACGCCAGCCATGAACCAAAACATACGAACTAGAGCAATTGTAGACCCACTTTCTCAGCCGCAGCTCCTTTTTCCTCACTTCCGATCCAGCGTCTGCCTTGTACACGACCGTCACTGCGACGCCGTCCCCGGGCCGCACCGTCCGCTTCTCCTCCTCGTTCAGAAAGTCGTCCGAGCCGAGCTGCTTAAGCGGGATCGAGAGCCGGGACTGCTGCTGCTCCACATCACTGTCCCTCAGCTCCTTCTGTAGAATGAGCTTGAGCTGAGTGCCACCCAGTCCTCGAACCTCGGTCCTAAATGCTTCGGGCATGCCAGGTGGCGGGCTCGGTCCCGCCACTATCACCGTCTTCTTCGGTGTCCTTTGGACAGGTGGCCGTCGGTTAATTATCTTAATTGGTCCCTTCTTTCTCTCCCCGGAGGAGGATGCAGTTTCTGGTTCCGCATCTATGGAAGGCAACAGCTTGATTTTTTTCCTTGAAGAGCTCTCGGGGACATCCGGAGTTTTGTTGGCCAAGTTTTGGTTCTTTCTTTTGAGAAGACGACCTTCTTTTTTCATTGATTCGGCTACTTCCAATAAGATGCGCACTTTCACGGAAAAGGGAACCATAATTTAGGACTAGAATTTATTTCTTGGGAAATTAAAAAAGGAAGAGAGAGAGAGAGAGCGGGAGAGAGAGAGGGAGAGAGAGAGAAGAAAAGGGATAGAATGAGCAAGAATTTTTTGTGTAAAGAAGAGAGGGGAATTACTTATATAGGCCTATCATGTCGTTTTTCAAATTGAAGTAGGACTTATTTATTTTAGAAACTGAGATTTGTAATTTTTTTTTTCTAGTGTACACTTTCAAATAATTATCCTATTTCTTTATTATATCATAATCCTTTATTTCTCCCAACATTTATTCCCAAGGATTTTTTTTTAGGGGACAAAAAAAAAAAAAAAAAAAAGAAGGAAACTTGTAATCAAACGAAAGAGAATAAATATTTCAAAAAACAAATAACGGTTTTTGTGCAGTCACTATAAACTACAAAACTGATTAAAGAAAATTTTCTATCTATATCATAATTAATTCCCATCAGATATAAAAATTTATTTTAATTATAAGTTTATCCATTAATTAAATTACATTAAAATCCATTAAAAAAAAAACTTTCATCAATCGTCAGATATCATAAAATGGGAAAAGGTATTTTTCAAAAAAAAAAAAAACATATTAGATTAACATTAATTTTTCATACGTGAACCCTAAATTTTTCTTAATGAAAGTTCCAAATAAACAAAAATTAAATCAGAAATTGCAGTAGATATGGCGAATTTTTCCAAAGTTTTGAAGTTAATAGCAAGAACTTTCAATTTTGAATATTGGTTTTATAGAGAGGAACAATAAATAAATGAAACTACGGCTCCCCTTGAACAATTTATGCTGATATACCTTCTTTTTTTTTTTTTTTATAGGAAAAAACCGTTTTTTTTTTTTTTTTTTTCAGAATGAGAAATTTTTTATTATTTAAATTTCCTTAATAAAAGGGAAAGCATGAGAGATTGAATCAGGTATTATAATATATAATATATATATATATATTTTTTTTTTTTCCCCCTAAAGTATCTCCAAAATCAGGTATTAGTCAAGAACAAATACATTTTTGAATGAGTATAAACATAACCAAAAAAAAAAAAGGGTAAACCTAAAAGAATGCTAATATAAAAGTAGGGCTATTAAAAAGGTCCAAATCTATAATTAACAGGCTATTAACAAAGATATGTACGATATACACTTTTCCTCTCTAGCACAGAAGACGCCAAAAAGAAAAAAGGAAAATATTAGGAAACAAGTAGTTCCTGAGAAAAATATACTATCTGAATATATGCATTCCGATAGACTAGTATGTAGTATTGTAGCCTACTAACACTACCTTTAAAGACGCCAAATCCGTTTTCAAGATTTTTGCATACATCAACTTTTCCATCTCATGTTGCTTAGCCATCCAAATTGAATCAGAGGTTTCCCTGAATGCAGGTTTACCAGATGCGTTCTGTAAGGTATCAGTAAATACTTGAGACCTGCCATTCACCGTAAAACAGCGGTTGGAACAAATACCAAGAAGGATAATGCTAAGAACGTCATCTTAAGTCCAACTTTTGAATACCAATCCATGTCGCAAGTGATTTGTCATTTTGTTATTGGTAGGTGTTCAAAATATTGTCACATGAAAATTAAAAGATAGTATCTACCAATGTAAAGACACATGAATTGATACTCAAATATTAGGCCTAGAGTTGAAGCGTCTGCTATCTAGCACTTTTCATACCAAGAAACAACCATTTCCAACTAATATTAAACCAGCCAAAAAGGGTAAAAATGTGAAACCTGTGGTGATTCCTTGCATACCTATAGTGCACATTGTCTTGTACAGATGAGCAATATGAGCATCTCCTTTAATTTTCATATTTGGCTTCTCGAGGCACTCAAGAAACGCTAGATCAGCCTTCAGTAGCTTGGCCTGATCATGAGTGTCGTAACCGATATCATGGCAGTAGCAGCAGAAATCCAACCAATCAATCGGCCGCTTGTCCCAAACCAGAGATCCACTATCCTTCCCACTTGACCAATTGGGTCCACAATAATGCCCATACCTGGGAAAAAGCAGAGAAAGAAATGCCCTCACACCAGTATGCCACGGGACCTTCGAGACATACGGCCTAAAGCGCAGACGGGTACCCACAAGATCATTCCCAACAACCCCTCGAGGCAGTGTGCGCTTTCTCAGCTCTCTATTAATGGTGGTTGGTTTATCTCTGGCCTTGATGGCCAACCATGGAACAAAGGAAAGGAGGGACCACCCCCACAATTTGAAATCGAAAGAGGCATTCGGATTCCGATTGGTGTGGATTATACGGGTAGTATTGGGTTCAAGGGTTGAACCTAAATCACTGTTTCTACCAAGAAAGCCAGGCTTCATTTTCCTAACAAGGTGTAATCAAAAATCACATATTTAAGCCACCATAACAAAAGAAATCACTTTCCCTGCCAAAGAAATTTTGCAACCATATTAATCAGGCATTCATCAGTTACTTTTCAAGAAAATTAAACCAAAAATGTCACTCTCCATCAAAAACGACAACACAATTCAGAACATCATAGTTAATAGTCTAATACAAAACAGAGAAGATCATGAAAAAATAAAAAAATAAAAAAAAAATTCAGAATATCATAGTTAATAGTCTATTACAAAACAGAGAATATCATGAAAAAATAAAAAAAATAAAAAATTGAGCTTTAATTGTTTCCTTTTTTGCGACTGAAAGATTAAGTAAAGCGTTTTTTTTTTAATTAAAAAAAAACTTTTGTTATAATAATGAGAAAAATTAACTGCATTGCAAGATGATAAAGCTGGTAAATCTTGAATCTCACTAAGAATCATAATTGAATTAAAAGAATAAATGAGTAATAATATCCTAATTCTGAAGAACAATAATTTAACTAAACAAAATCCTAACAAGACAAAAATTCGTTCTACGTCAGTGAACTAAATAAAGCTTTAGAGAAACGATAATTTAACTGGCTTCTTACCAACCTAAGAGAACCGAGCAGAGGAAGAATTAAAGGTAAAATTTAAAGAAAAAGAAAAAAAATCGAGAGAGATAAAGTACATAAATTACTATGAAGATTGAAATTCGACATCAAAGAGGGTCACCGACATTGAAAAAGCGAACTCACCTGGGCTAATTCATCTACGCTCTGTGAAGTGAGAAGCATGGGCTTGTTTAGTCGAATCGGAATCGGAATCGGAATCGGAATCGGAATGGAAATCGAAAGAAGAAAAGAAAATTTAACAGAGATTTTAGAGAGAGAGAGAGAGAGAGAGGTTTCTCGAGAAAGTTAAACAAAATTTTTTTTTTTTTAATTTTTATAAATTTGGATTGCGAGTGACGCGCTAACCATATCCACTAATCCACACGACACAAATCGCACCCCCCCAAATCCACACATAAATTCGGAGTGGGACCCACTCTGGCTCGGAATATTCTTCTTATATAACTACTTTATACATAATCACGTAAATAAACTCATTTTTTTTTAATAAAGAAATAAATTTAAAGAGTAAACTTGTGTTCTACGGAATTGTTCCTTTTTTTTTTTTAATGTTTTAAATACTAATTTTATAAGTTAACGCTTTGCTAACTTTACAAGACTTAGAGTGAGTTTAGTTTATATCTCTATTTAAATTAAATTGTATTTTTGTATCATGATTTTTATCTTTTTCTGAAAAAGTTTTTTATCTTTTTTGAAAAGGTTTTTTGTTTTTTCTGAAAAATTACTATAAAAATCTTAAACTAAACTTATTCATCAACACTCCCTTAATAAGTCCAAAAAAAAAAAAAACAAAAACAAAAACAAAAAACTCTACAAGATATTATCATTTGATTTATTATGTAAGATTATTTGATGCGTGTCTTTAAATTTTACTTTTATTTTTATTATTTGTTATTTTAAATTCTTAATAAATCACATTTAACTTCTTTTTTTAAAATGCTCGTAAGAATAAATTTAAAAAAAAAATCATGTGATTAGACATATATTATAATTTATATCCTTATCCAAGAATTGAGATCCCAAAACTTTGTCATCCGTTACTTCGAATTTAGCTATCATCATTCCTATTTCAACTAATCCAAACCATGGATTCGAAGAAAAGGGAATAGAAAACTCTTCCATTTCAAGAAGGTACAATGTCAAAATTTCTCAAACGATAAAAACCCTAAATCAAATAACAAACATTGGAGCTCAAATGTAGGAGCCACTACTTCCAAGCTTTTATGGCAACAATTTTAGAGCAGTTTGTACGATGTTCTAATTTCTCATCCTTAAAAAGAAAACTCTGATTAAGAAAATTGAAGTTACAATATAACCCTACTACAAAATCTCACGTGTGATCACGTGACAATTTTCCTTGTGTTTTTAACAAGCTTTCTAATAAATGAGTTAAATGGTGCCACTTTTATCCATTAGTTAGATTTTATAAGATGAGTTACCTGAATGGGTTGGTAAGTTTGTATTAGATTTTACCTTGAGGAGCTTTCAACATCCTATCTTAATCTTAATATTTCATTTCAATTGACAGAAACTAACATGAAAATATCTAAATTCGACTCATGTGTCCCTTTATTTATGTCTTATTCGTTTCCCATTAATAATATCATGATATTATTAATTTACAACATCATATTGCATCAATTAAAAAAATGATAAATTATTAGATTAGTCCCTAAACTTTTAACTTTATGCAACTTTAATCCTTGAACTTTTTTTTTAGTTATAATGCCCCTAAACTATTAAAATATTATTATAATAATTCTTTTCGATAATTTTTGGACGAAATCCGTTATTTAATGTCACTTTTGAATCAAATTACTTACATATATCATTTAAAAATTAACAAAAATAACTATTATAAGAATATTTTAATATTTTAAAATCATTTTTTGTTTTTATTTTTTTTTCGGAACTGTAATGATTATAAACTATTAAAAACATTGCTATAATAGTCATTTCCGTTAATTTTTTTGACGGAATCCGTGGTTAACTCCACTTTTTGACAAAATTACTAACAAATTCCATCAAGAAATTGACAGAAAAGACTATCATAGCAACATTTTAAAAATTTAGGAGTATTCCAACTTCAAAAAAAGTTCATAAATCAAAGTTGCACAATATCAAAAGTTTAGGAACAAAATAAACAATTTACCCCTTAAAAAAATTAATGTTATTTAATTACAAATCATAATACAATTGGAAGGACACAAATAATGAGACATACAAACCAAATCCAAGAGATTCACCTTCAAATGGAAACTTGAAAGGGTCAAAGAGCATAAAGCTAGAAATTGTTGACGTCTACTTCTCCATTGGGATTCATGGGATCTGAACCTTCTTGTTGGTTTAAAATCCCTTTTTTTTTTTTTTTTTTTTTGGCCAAACACGGGTTACAAGTTTTAAATTATGATTTAAAGTAGACCAGTTCGGAAACAAAAGTTCATTAACAAGAGAATGGGTAAATCGATTCCATCCAGCAACTGATGATGCTATAGCTTCAATCCCATTATATTAATACATTGTCTGAAATAAAACCAACGCTCCAATTGCATATTGGATAGGGATAATCAAACATATAGTAAATAGTGTGAAATATCCACTCTTTGAACCCCATTTAAAAAAGATAAAATTGAACGAAGAACACAACTTACAAAGCAAGAAAGAACGAGAACGAAGAGGCGAAGAAATAAAGAAAACAGAGAGCCAGAGAGAGAAAATAACAAGGATTAGCGAAATCATTTTTCAAAAGCTAACCCATTTGAAACTGACAAATAAAAGAGAATTCTCCACCAAAAGGGGAAAGAAAGAAAATGAAAATTGTACAGAAATCGATTTCGAAGTGTTCTCTTGTAACATTCTGCTCAATAATATTACTTATACCTAATATGGACACATCGTAGAACACCTTGTTTACAAGTCCATGAGTTAAAAATATATATATGTGTATTAATAAACAAAAGACAGACCAAAACACTTCCTCATGCGAGGATCCAATCACTTCGTCGCTAAGAAAATAAAACCGGACCGAAAAATTAAATGTGAAACCAGAAAATTCTAAAAAGGGTGTGCAGGACTACAAAGAGGGATATTAACAAATGCAACAGCATCGAGGATATACAACAAATTGTCAGGCGGAAATACTACCTCCCTTGACCCATTTGGTGAAGCCATCAGTTCCACGGAGGAGATGATGGTCTGTAGACAAAATCCTGTGCAGACGTCGTACCATAGTTCAAGTCGAGGTTATGAAGTTGCTCCATTAGCTGCGAACGTCTTTCCTTGAAGAAATCAAGACGAGACGTCAGCTCTACCAAAGCAGAAGATGCTGCCGATGGGTGTCTAGGATAATCAACCACCTGAAACCAGAGTAGCAGATTAAAAACAATTGTAAAGAATCGGATTTTTTTTGGGGGAAAAAGAAGATGTTGACCAATTGACTAATTATCGTTTGATACTTCTGTCGACAAACAAAAAACATGTCAACAGAAACATAGTCAAGAACCAAGCATAAATGTTGTACATCTTGTTAGGGGTACTGATCTTACTTCTGCAGCTCTGGAAGTGGATGGTGCTGCGGCAGAATCAACAGCAGAGAGCTCATCCATGGTCATACTAGTGGATGCCTCAGTACTTTTTTGAATCACTCAAACTCGGGTCCATGAATGGTTTCCGGCATGGCTGCCTGTTGATGCCGCCAGACGATAATGCTTGTCCTTTCATATTCCTCCAATCTGACCCCAACAGACTCTCCTGCTGGATTAAAAAAAAAAAAAAAGATTTGAGATTATAGTTCGTTTAGCTTAAAACATAAATCTAAGGCAAACGTCATGACCAAGATCATTTTTGTATTTATGTCGTTTTTTGCCAACTAAGGTGATGAAAAATCAGAAAGGCATTCAACCAGTAGCTCATCCTATATGATTTTTATTTTCAAGTAACCTAATTTAGACAGAAATATAAAATTGAGGAAGAAGAAAAACAAAGAAACAGATAAGTGAAAAATACTCTTGTTACAAGAACACTACATTTTCCCTCTTTTCCTCATCTATTTAAATTATTTGATTTCCAGATCGGGTTGTGAAACTGGGTCAACCATTTGACCCTGTTGGTTCAGCCCCGTATTTCCACTAATAATGTAGAAGAAACATCAAACAAAATGAAGAAAGAAGAAAGAAAATAAAAGGTAAAAGCCGAAGAGACTAAAAAAGGGGAACAAAGTGAGTAACAAATTTTTGAAGAGGAAATGCTCAACTGAAATAAGCTGAATGGTTAAAGTTTTAAAACGCCTACCTCTGCAGTCCTTTGCTTTCTTTCATGATTGCAAAAGGCAAGAGTCGTATCAAAATCTGGCTGGAGATATCTTCTGCAAAAATGAAATACATTCTCACATACAACAAAAAAAGAATAATAATAATTCTTAAATACAACAAAAAAAGAATAATACAACAAAAAAAGAAAAAGTAATCTCAAATTCTTAAAAAATCATAATAATAATAATAATTAAATGAGCCACTTCTCTAATCCTCCGTTTTGGTTGTCTTTTAATATACTTTTTAAGAAATAATAAAGTCTCTAATATACTTCTCTAATCCTCCGCTTTGGTTGTCTTTTAATTAAATGAGCCACTTCTCTAATCCTCCGTTTTTCCCTTTTTTATATAATAAAGTCTTCAGCTTCCCTCCCACTGCTTTTCAAAAAATCGCATTGCATGAACAGTAAAAGAGGGAAATCTACTTTTACAATGCACAAGCTTGCGACAGAAGATGCATATCATGTTTATAAACCAAAGATGTAAAAATGTAAATAATTTTATTCTGCACCAAAGTTCCTGCATATCCAGTGCAATCAAAGATGGAGACAGACAAATCAAGGCATTACGTCATAGAACAACATGGCATTGAAAGTGAGACACTAATAGTTAAACCACGACATCCAGAAAAGTCCCCCTAAACTTCCCAAGACACTTGGCAACTCCACATTAACAAGCAAGAGGATAGTGTGATTTCAAACTCACTGTTGAGAAGTATGATTTTGGACATGTTGATAGCGATCACATGCATCAGTGAGGGAGCCATAATGATGCTGTCGTTGCTGATTAAGTTGATGGTGGAGTTCCGCAACTTTCTGCTTCAATCTCGCAACATCAGCTTCAGCAAGAGCAATCTCCTCAAGCTCGGCCCTTGTCTTCACCACAGATTTAGCGACAAGATTTGTATTACAGAAGTATTTGAAAGACGAGTAAAAGCAAGTCTGTTACAAACAATTTACCTTAGAATCCATGCTACGGGAACTGGAAAACTGTCCAGTGGACATGCTCAAACCAACTTCCAATGCAGCTCTAAGATCTCTTTCAGCTTGAAGCTGCTCTTGCAACCTTGAAACCTGTAGTCATTTTCAAGTTAAAAACAGAAAAATAGGTTAATCCACGTCTTAGGTTACTCTGCACCAGTTAATACTGAAGCAATCAATTTATAACATGCACCAATGCCCGCGGAGCACACCACAAGGTTACCACAGAATTCTAGGTCCTTTTGACAAAATGTTTTTGTCTTCAGTTTAGAGAGACTGCACAAATTCTAGAAACAAGCTTTTGTTCCCACAATATCCTTCCCGAGTAACAGAAGCTTTTTCCATGGTCAACATTGAGGCCCAGGCCTTGCTCAAATGTTCAAAGGATAAGGTGGGTTGCTTACGTTTTTAATCTAATAGTATATGAACTTCTAACAAAGAATAAATAAAATTGAAAAAACAAAAAAAAACAAAAAAAAAAAAAGGACCCAGAAGAATATATGCAACAGGTAAGACAACCATACATCTTGTTCAAGTGCCAACCGCCTCTCATGCAAAGCTTGCTTCCTCCTTTCCAAGCTAGCTTGGAGAATTGCATTTCCTCTAGCCTACAATAGATGATGGAAGATTTAGTTGACTATAACAGCAATTTCCACTCCCTCCCATTGAATAGTGACTAGTTTAAGAAAAGGAATTGTACCTCCTTTGCAATCCGGTGTTGCAAGTCGTTCTTCGCAATTTCAAGCCTTTGAATAGCAAGCCTACAAGATTATATAATTTAACTTCTTGAGTTCCATAAGCAAACCAGTATAGGATATAATAAAGAACAGCTTTATAGACGGTTGCTTAGCCCTGTAATTTTTTTTTTTTTTTTTTCTCAGATACACAGTTGCAGATGATGATGATGCATTTGAGGCTAGCAGTATGAAACAGAAAAAATGACCTATATAGATGCGCTACTAAAGTACCACATTTCTTCAAATAATGCAAACGATAAAGAAAATATTAGAATCTTACTCTTCCTCTCCAGAAGAGTCAACTGATTCCATGGACAGTGTTTTTCTAGCCTGCGTGAGAACCAACGTAAAAGCATTAGTTGCCACTCTATAAGAATAGTACTGTAAAAGCAGGATCTCTTGCTCAGTTCTCTCCTATAAATATATATATACACATGCACTTTCATGTCCAGAACTAATCATCAACAAAGGCCGACATTCTCCAATATTCATATTGTCAATTTTTTGATAAAATATGCACATACTCCAGAAATTTATATTACACGTGCTCTTTCTATATTTATGATCTCATAGTCAAATAGCCAAAGTGTAAGTCATGCAACTACCACCACCGAAGCATCTTGACATATCCACATGATTGATTTTTCCTTCAACGAATCTCTCTATCACTAATGCAACTGTCTATATGTAAGTTAAGCACATGTTTACATATCCACCTCACAAACTAATTCCTTCAGATTTTATCTTAAGAAAGTCAAGTTAGTAGTTACAGAAACAGAGATAAATAATTCTTTGAAAACTCGATATTTTCATCACAAAGCCTATTCATTTTATCTCCTACATGAATGAAATTCTAACTACAAACTATGTAATAAGATGATCTAGTATTATGAAATGCAAGAGAAAAGTGTACTTGCAAAGCCATCTTTTTGAATTGATGTATCTGCCTGAAAGAAGGTTAATGAGAAAAAACAGACACAATTGATGTGAGAAATATGACACATCAAACATGACACTCACATTGCTTCTTCCCCAGAATGTTGATCGTTTAGAATTAGGGTTTGTGCCCGCAACTTTAGTCGATGACTTTCCAGCACTTGATTCAAGTCCAGATACAGGCAAAGGATTCCCTGGATCCATTGAGGATAGGATCTCTCCCATCGATCTGTAAGGCTCTACAGCTGGTGAAACACTAGGTGGCTCCATCTCATAATCAAAGTTTTCACCAACTTTCTCCTGATCACCTTTTCTTCATCAGTGGAACAATTGGATCTCTAACTGTTGAGGGTCAAGTGAACTCTCAACTGAAGCATGTTTCTCTTTGGTGATCCATCATCTGAATCATCACCTCCAAATGGCTATAATGCCAAATGAGTGTCTTCAGTTAGAAAATCATAGATAGCAAATTTGCAAATCTCTTACTTAATTTCTGATAAATTAATCATGCAGGAATCCCGAATAGAAACAAAAGCAGGATAAATCGTAAGTTTATTTTCAAAAGTGCTGTACAAATATTTTATGTGTATATATATAATGCATTACTTGAAATATAGTCATGCACATACAGTGGAAAGGAGATGACCTTATAGTCATAGAGATCACTGCCAGCATAACCGCTACTTTCACTTAATTTCCCACTATGTACACGTTCACGATCATCATCTGTTTCAGCATCAACTTCATTCTCTGCGTCATGGTAGCCATTATCTTTCGTATCAATATTCTCATCATCAGTCGAATCTTCACTCCCACTGTTTTCAATCTGGGAATCAGCTGAGATAGAGCACCTTTGCAGATTTTCATCCTGAACAAGGAACATAACAGGTTACTTAACACTTTCATTAATGGTTGAATCAGGCAAACATTGCACATCATGCAATCTCAAGAGTACCAAGCAGGTCAGTGAAGCTTCTTTCATGTGAAGTTAAGATACTGAAAAAGAATTAAAACAATTTAGCACAAAATATCAGCATTCTTGGAATCAGCAGCACAAGGCATGGTATCAATGCTCACAGAAGACGATTTTTCCTTGCATCTCTACGATGCCCAGACTTTGAAATGTTTGGTGATTTAATAAGAATAACTTGGAGAAAGGTTCCAAGTCCATGTTGCAATATCTAGAACAACGAAAACTGTGAGCTAAGGGCAACCGTGAGCCAAGGGCAATGGTGATAGATAGAAAGATTACATTAACAAACAGCAGGATGAGAATATCTTACATCAAAAATGTTCTCATACTCCTCCAAGAGTGTTGTAATGATTGCTTGAGCATTATTAGCAGCATTTGCAGCAGCAAGAAGCTGGGCAGAACTATCACCACTAATATCAAAGTCATCATCCAATTCACATTCACCAGCTAATAGAGGGCGTAAAAGCAAGGGTGCCATGCATGCAGCAACAGCAGAGGCAGTCATACGATTCTCATGAGAGTGAGAAGACATAATATGCATCATCTTCAGTATTCTGCAAAAATACAAACAAAGTACATTGCTATTTGAGTAGGATCAAATCATCCTAGTACGGCAACACTTACATCATCTACTTTTTTAAGGAGAAATATTACTCCATTATTTATTTTTCTTTCAAACAAAGCATCACATAGTAATGCATGTGCCTGTTAAAAAAAAATAAAAATAAAAAAAAAAACAAACAAACAAAGAGACTGCAAGCTTACCACATTCACCAAGCAGACAATGAGGTATCATGTAATAGAAAGAGGCTTAGGGGAATTACCTCTGCAATAATCGGCGGTTTGGTTCAGGAAATGTTTCAAAGATTGCAGAGTGCATTGCACTTATTCGAGCTTCCTTTTCGATCAATTTCTAATGAAATACACAGCCAAGGAACTCAATAAAACATTTATTCCATTATCATATCATTAGCCTAATTTAATGAATTCAAAACATATTTGTCAACTTTAGTCGATCGCCGTAACTATTGAAAAGAACTCAGGATAATAAGAAAAAACTTACTATATGCTTCCAGCAAAGCAGTGCAGCAGGGTGCTGATACCGGAGAAGAAGGTAACTCTCGCAGAACATGCTGTCAACAAAACTTGCTGATTATTGAAATGAATGCATTAAGCATACTAGTCACAAATGGAATCAAATAGCATAAAAAGTACCTTAATACAGTCACCAACAACATGCGCATCTTCATCAGGACCAAATTCGGTCTTACCTAGAAGCAAGAAAATTCGATTGTATAATGTCTGTTCAAATTGCATGTTTCTAGAGAATCATGATCATAAACCGAACAAGGCATGTAATATCTCTTCCTAAGAAATACTTTTAATATTTTTGCAGTCCCTCTTATTGAAAAAATATGTATATTTGCAGTCCAACACAACCCAGAAGAATTGCAGCTTGACTAAAAAAGATACCTTGTTCGTATTCCTGAACTCTACGCTCAACCTCCTCAACGTCTGCGGACTGCCGTAAAATCCCTTCAACTTTGACACCTGTCCAAAGAGATTAGCAATCTTATCAAAACTGTGCAATGTAGAACCAGAGAATTTTCCTTTCACATATAACAAGTTTAGAAATTCCTAATTATTTATCAAATTTACATTGACAAAAGTTTATCCTTATTGGTCTTGGATTATTGGGTGACTGTCCTCATTCTCTTCTGCAAAGGATTATGGTATAAATTTATCTCTATATCAACATCCATATATTTGCTCTCTCCAAATTCTATTAGGCTGACGGCAAAAATGCAATGAATGATAGGACATCACTTCCCTTAGAACTCAAAAGATGGTTTTTTTTTTTTTTTTTTAACAAGACGAAGCAGAAGTGATGAGCAAAACCATACCAAATCCTTCCAACTCAAGCCGAAAAGGAAAAAAAAAATGCATCATTAAAATCCTTCAGTGCGAAGAAGCGAAGCCCATCATGCCCAAAAAAGAAATGAAACTATCCCACAGAAAAATCACCTCGACATCATACTTCCAAACTTATTCCATTTCTCTCCAACCATAAAACCCCAACTAGAACTGACACTTCAAACCACAACCCAAAACAATATGGCTCCAAATTTGCCCAAACCCTTCAAAGTTCCGAATTGATTAAGAGCATGAATAGGGATGACCCAAAAATACTCAGCTTCACCACCAGGCCAAGTAAACATGAGAACAAATTATCAACACTTTCTTTAATGCAATTATGCATAGCACCAAAAGTACCATGGCGTTACCTTTCCATGAGTAAAATCCAAGTAAAGTCTTGAATTTCTGAAGGCATAAAGCTTTATAAATCTATGATTGTTTGAAAAACCAGAGTGATCAAATCATCCATCAACTA
>CM046384.1:26989859-27089859 GCA_025413485.1 Ficus microcarpa
TATTATGTTAAAATATGTCATGTGTATTATAAGTTATGATTTTGTGACATCATAAGGTATGTTCACTAATGATAAACCACTTGGTAAAAATACACAAGTAAAGTGTCGTACCAACCTCCCCCAAGGTGGAGGATTTTTATGTTAAAGTTATGGATTCGCCCTCTCGTTGATGCGGGAGGGTGTAATCACTTATGTTTTCCTGGAGCAGTTAGGGATCTTGCAAACCCTAACTGTATCTGGAGGCGCGCTATATGTTAAGGGTACACACACTATGAGGCCCATATGAAAGATAAGTACAAGTTAAAAGGAAATGCATAAATGGACATAAATAGTTCATGCATATGTTTTATGATGAATATGTTTCAAGATGTTTAAATGAAAATGTTTTGTGAGATCGCGTTTGTACTTGCTGAGCGTCAGCTTATTAGATATATTCCATACTGCAGGTAGAGATAAAAGGCTTGTAGCTTTACTTGGTGGGCTTGGAGATGATGCAGCGAGTGAAGGGCGGTGTGGGATATCATTACGCAATAATTTCCGCATTATGTTTAAGTTATGAAGTTTTCATGTATGTTAAGTATGAAGTTAATTATGTATGAAATGTTCAAAGTACGATGCACAATTTTAGTGTATGAGTTTCAAGTCAAGATTTTAAAATGAAATCCAAGTTATGAAGTTTAAAGAAAGTTTTAAAACGATGTTCAAAAGAAGTTTCAAAAAAAAAAAATTTTATTCCACATTTTCAAGTATAGTAAGTTATGTATGAAGGTGACGGTTCCGGCGCCCCGCATCCGCGCGGTCGGCCCCGCATGGGTGTCAGGTGGGTGGTTCGGGGCGTCACACCCATGTGGAGTCTTACCCTCCCCATGAATTCGGCTGCAGCTAGGAAAAGAAAGGAATGGGTAAAGCCTTAAATCAAGGCAAGTCATCAACCACTCTTGTCCATCAAAGAAAACCCTCCCATTCCCTGTGCACTTTTATTGAAAAAGTAAGGCAAACCCTTGCATTTCCTTCAAGAAGTTTCGGCAACAAGAGGGAGAGAAGGAGAGGAAGGATCCAAAAAAAAAATTTCTTGGAGTTTTGAGCCTTGGGTTTTCGATTCTACAAGGGAGAGTGAGAGCAAGAAAAAGTTGAGAGAATTTTAGTGGGTTCTAGGGCTTGGTGGCCGAATGGTGAAGAGAGAAAAGTGAGTGAGAAACTTGAAAAATTTTGGGGCTTTTCTTCTTGGAGAGTTCGGCTTGGTAGAAGAAGCAAGATCAACAAAAAAAAATTTGGTGTGCAACCCCCTTGATGGCCGTGACCTTTGATGAGGAAAGGAGGAGGATTTGTGACTAAACTTTAGCTTTGGTCAAGGTAACTTTCTAGAGCCCTAATCCTCTTTATTTTAAGCTTAATTTCAAGTTTAATTTGAGGATTCGATTGGGTTGTATGGACTTAAGTCCAATTTCGTTTTCGTGCCCTATTTTCGGTGTGTGCTTGGTTTGATAGATCTAGGGTTTGATTGGCTAAATTCTTGCTTGATTTATGCTTGTTTGCGAATGAATTTCATGCTAGAAACTAGGGTTGTATGCTCTCCCAATTTGTGGCCAAAAATTTGCCCTTGCAGCCCCCATTGATGCATGCTAGTTAGGGCTGATTTTGGGATGCATATTTGTGTTGAATGCTAAGCTAGAACCAAAGCAACCCTAGGTTTTTAATTTTGGTTTTGGGTTGCATGGATTGTATGAGATGGCTAATGGGTTGGATGGGACATTAGAGAACACTGTGTGTTTGAATCGTAAGCTCCCGAAGTGGTCGGTCGAGATAGATCCGCGAAATAGGACGTAAACCGAAAGTAAATCTCAAAACTGCCAATTTGGTTTCGAATCTGGCCAGTTTTGGGAAAGTAAAATTTTAAGGCCCTTAGAGGCTGAACGGGGTAAAACTAAAAACACGAAAGTTGCTCGGAACAATTTTTACTAGAGAGCAATGCAAACAGAATCTCGAAATGAGACTCCAACAGCCTCCGTTTTCCCCAAAACCCGTGGCTGATCCCCAGACCCAGTTTGCACTTAGTTTTTCGGGGTCAGCCAGTTTCAAACAAAAACTGGTATTAATATAAGCCGAACTGGATTTTTGGCAAAACATAAAATTTTTAGCATTTTTTGAGAGCTACAACTTTCATGGAGACAAGTTTTTCAGATTCTCGATGGATTTTTATACTAGGCACGTTTTAGGGAAGGTGCGCAGGGAATTCGAAAAATTCCTGCACCTTAGTTTTTCAAAAAATGTTTCCTAAAAATTGTAAAGTGTTTTTAAACTGTATTTTAGCTACGGAAACTGTTCCAAAGGTAGTTTCCAGCCTTAGATGATTTTATAAAAGATCTGTTTCTAAAACCATGAATTTTAAGTATTCGGATTTAAAATTCCACATTTTTTCCAAGAAGTAAAGAAAAAGGGATTTCAAACTAAATGTTTTCAAGTTAAGGAAAAATTATGATTTTACGTCAAGTGCTTTCAAGTTAAGAAGAGAAATGGGATTTTAGGCCCAAATATTTTCAAGTTCGAGAAGCAAGAATCTTTACAAATAAACTAAAGGATTTTTAGAAGAGAGTTACACAAGGTTTTCCAAAGGTAAGGAAATGGAGTTTTAAGGAAAAATTGGTAAGCAAGCCGACTACGAACGATAGCCAGATTTTATATCCGAGTTACAGACCCAATAATGACTAAGGGTTGACCCAATGTCCACTTACAGTTAACCTTAAGGGTTACCCAACATAACCCTAAGAGACACCTACATGTACATTTGAGCTAGGATTTAAGGGATTAATGGAAATGACCTAACAATGAGGATGTATGAGTAAAGCCCAAAGGAAGAATGAAAATTGAACCCAAATGGTATGATTAAAGGCTTAGTATCAAGAAAAGAAGGTTATCCAACGTGACCTCTTAAGGACAATCAAAGTTTGATTTTCCTTAATGAAGAAAGATGATTAAGGTGGCCAAGAACGATATCAAGTATAGGGGACATATAACCAAGATTAGGCATGAATGTTAGTTAGGTCGCCAACACTTTATGAAAGGATCCTGATCCTATATTTTTTTTAAAATAGCAGGAAGTGGCCGACAGTTGCAAACTGATTTAAGGACGCAACATTAAGGATACGGTACGAGAGGTAAGTACAAACCTCACCTGTAGTATGAAAGATAGTATGATTTCAAAAGTGCTATTGCATGTTTTTATACTATGTTCAAAGCGATGCTATGATTGCTAAAAGTGCCATGTTTTCAAAAGGGCTATATTGACAAAATGCTATGTTTACAAAAAGTGCTATATTTGCAAAATGCTATATTTACAAAAAGTGCTATATTTGTAAAATGTCATGTTTATAAAAGTACCATAATTGCAAATGCCATGAATGTAAAAATGACATGCCATGTTATGAATGAGATGAAAGTATATTATCATATAATGACATCATAAGGTATGTTCACTAAGGATAAACAATATGGTAAGATATCACAAGTAAAGTATCGTACCAACCTCCCATCAGGTGGAGGGTTTTTCATGTTAAAGTTATGGATTATAGCCCTCTCGTTGATGCGGGAGGATGCAATCAATTATGTTTTTCCCAGAGCAGTTAGGGACCTTGCAAACCCTAACTGTATCTGGAGGCGCGCTAAATAAATGATGGTACGTACACTATGGAGCCCATAAGAAAGATAAGTCCAAGTTAAAAAGGAATGCATAAATGAACATAAATGGTTCACGCATATGCATATGATGATTGTATGTTTTCAAGATGTTTTAAATATGAATATGTTTTGTGAGATCACGTTTGGCTTACTGGGCGAAAGTTCATTAAATTATATTTCATACTGTAGGTAAGAAACCTGCAGCTTAAATGGTGGGCGTTGCGTGGATGATGCGGCGGCAGATGAAGGGCGGTATGGATACCACTACGCATAGATTCCGCAACCTTTTGATATGTCAAGAAGTTTTTGTGTATAAGTATATGTGATAAAAACCACTTATATTATATGGTATTTTGATACTAAAGACTTTATGTAAACTTTCTACTTCAGTATCAACGATCTATTGCTAAAGACAAATGCTTTTTATAAGTATGTTTCAAAAAAAAAATATTCCTAAATTTTAAGTAAAGTTAAGTTAAGTAAGTAAGGTGGCGGCCCTACGTAGTAAGGGGGCATCATAGTATTAGAAATAACTGTGTAGCACAAAATTGGACAGTTTTTAGAGAGAAAAATGGATTACTTGGAGAAAGAGAGCAAGAGCCAAACAAGGCCCTTGTTTCTTGAAGGAATGACATCATGTGGCTTTTAATTGGTGAGGTCACTAAGCTTAGCTAAGCTTGGAAGATGTGGAGGCTCTCCCACCACACCATTCGGCCACCTCATGGAAAAAAAAGGAAAGGTGAATGAACCTTCCACATCTCCCCTTGGTGTGTTTTCCAAGCCTCCCTTCCTCTATAAATACCCCCCCCATAAACCCATTTTTATTCAAGAAATGCAACCAAACTCTTGTCAATTTTCTTCACAAAAACCGTGGGTTTGAGGGAGAGAAGGATAAGAGAAAATCTGAAATTTCCATAGGACTTTTACTTGTTGAGTGCTCGGGTTTGCTAGAGAGAAACAAGAAAAAAATTTGAGAAGCTTGGAGACCCACTTTTGGGCAGCAAAGCCGTGGGTTTGGGGAGGAGGAAAAGGAGAGGAAAAAGTTGAAATTTTGAGGGGAAATCTTGTGGTAGTGTTCGCATTTGAGTAGATCTAGCAAGGAACCAAAAGAAAAATTTTGGGTGCTCTAGTTAGAGCAAATCCGTGAGCTAGGAGACCAAGGGAAGGAACAAGGAGATTTGGGATTTCAAACCCTAACTTGGGTAAAAGGTAAACTTTTGAACCAATCTTGTAATTAAGTTTGATTCTAGCATTTCTATTGCTGTTCAAGATGGTTGTAAGGACATAAGTTCACAATTTTATTTTCAGCCCTAGAGTTGGAAGTGTGTGCTTGATTAGGTGATTAGGGTTGGTTGGCTGGATTATGATGTTGCTTGCTTAATTTTGTGGTTGAAAAATGGTTAGGATGCATACTAGATGTGATTAGTATGTCCCTTGATGTTTGGTCACAAAATCTGCCCTAGATAGTGGGAGTGTGGTTGCTAGTTCAATGATGAATGTGATGATGTATGTTTGATCTTGAAGCTAGACTAGAAACCATACAGCCCAAGGTTAGAGCTTTCGGTTTAGGGCTGCATGGACACATGGGATCATCTTGATTGAATTTATTGGACGTTAGAAACGCTGCTTGATTGATGTATAAGCTCCCGATGTGATCGGTCGAGATAGTTTCCGCGAAATAGGACACTGCCAGTTCGGATTCAAACTAGCCAGTTTCGGGAAAGTGAAATTTTAAGGCCTTTAGAGGCCGAACTGGGTAAAACTCAAAACATGAAAGTTGTTCGTAAGGGTTTTTCCTAGAGGAAAACTCAGGCAAAATCCCAAAATGAGACTCCAATGGCCTCCGTTTTTACAAAAACCCGTGGCTGGTCTGCCCAGACCCAGTTTTCAGGATCAGCCAGTTTCAAACAAAAACTGGTACTAATACAAGCCGAACTGGAATTTTTGTAAAACATGAAAGTTTTAGAATTTTTCGAGAGCTACAACTTTCATGAAGACAAGTTTTTCAAATTCGGAGTCAATTTTTAAACTGACACCGTTTTACAAAGGGTGTGCAGTGAACTGAAAATTTCTGCATAGGATTTTCTAAAACTAGTTCAGAAAAACTGTTTTTCTTCTAAAACCCACTGTCTTAACTATGAAAACTGTTCCAAAAGCAGTTTTCGGCCCTAAATGATTTTTATAAAGATCCGTTTCGAAAGTATAAATTTTTATAAGTCTCCATTTCGAAAACCATGAATTTTAAGATTTCGGATGTGAAATTTTCAAAACTTACAAAGTAAGAAAAATGGGATTTTAAACCAAGTGTCTTCTAGATATGGAAAATGGAATTTTAAGCCAAGATAAAGCCAAATGAATGTAACAGACGGTTTTAGCTCTAAACAGTTGTATAAGATGTTACCCAAAGGAAGTAAGAATTTTTCAAGCAAACTAAAGAATTTTTGGAAGATAATTACACAATGTTTTCCAAAGGCAAGAAAAAGGAATTTTCAAGATAAAATGAATAATCAAGCCGACTACGGAGAGTAACCGGAATTAGTATCCGAGTTACTGGGCTTGGCCCCAAAACCCAAGATTTATCATAGAGGGGTTGACTTAGGGTTGACCCAATGTTTAATCAAAGTTGACCTTAAGGGTTACCCAATGTAACCCTAAGGGATACCCAACATATAATTGGGCTTGGATTTAAGGGTCAATGGAGATAACCCAAGGATTATGATATAAAAGTAAAACCTAAGGTTTAAAAGAAAAACCTAGCAGTATACTAAAGGCTTAGCACCAAGAATGAGAGATTATCCAACGTGACCTCTTAAGGAATAATCAAACTTTGATTATCCTTAATGGAAAAGGATGATTATTGAGACCAAGTAAAGTAACAAGTAACGGGGACATACCACTAAGATTAGGTGTAAATGTTGGATAGGTCACCAATATTTTATGATAGGATCCTTATCCTATATTTTTCATATAGCAGGAAGCGACCTGCTGTTGCAACCTGATTTAAGGACGTAACCCTCAGGATACGGCACAAGAGGTAAGTACAAACCTCACCTGCAGTATGAAAGATAGTATTCTATGTTCAAATATACTATTACATGTTTTGTGCTATATCTATGAAATGCCATGTTTAAATGTCATGCTTTACAAAATGCTATGTTTGTATAAATGTTATGTTTATAAGATGCTATATGTGCATAAATGTTATTTTACGAAAATGCTATATATGCTATATTTGCAAAGTGCTATATTTACAAAAGTGCTGTATTTGCAAAATGTCATGTTTATAAAAATGCCATAATTGTAAAAATGCCATGAATGTAAAGATGCCATGCCATGTTATGAATGAGATGAAAGTATGTTATCATATAGTGATATCATAAGGTATGTTATCATATAGTGACATCATAAGGTATGTTCACTAAAGATAAACAACATGGTAAGAAATCACAAGTAAGGTGTCGTACCAACTTCCCATCAGGTGGAGGTTTTCATGTTCAAGTTACGATTATCAACTTCTCGTTGATGCGAGAGGGTATAATCAATCATGTTTCCCATAACTGTTAGGGACCTTGCAACCCCTAACTTTATCTGGAGGCGCGCTATAATTCTGGTACGTACACAAGGGGCCCACATGTTAAATGAAGATAATAAGATCAAGTTAAAAAGGAATGCATAAATGAACATAAATGGTTCACGCATATGCATATGATGATTGTCATGTTTTCAAGGTGCTTTAAATAAAATAAAAAGGTTTTGTGAGATTATGTTTGTGCTTACTGGGCGAAAGCTCATTCAGTTATATTTCATACTGTAGGTAAGAAACCTGCAGCTTAAGTGATGAGCTATTTACGGGCGATACGGCGGATGAATGGCGGTATGGATACCACTACGCATAAATTCCGCAACCTTTTTATAAGTTAAGAAGTTTTTTGTGTATAAGTCTATATCATGAAGACAATTTATGTTACCAGTATTTTATTTTGTTATTAAAGACTTTGAATACCTTTTTATTTAGTATGTAAGATAAGTTTTTATGAGTAAACCTTTTTATATATATGTATGTCAAAAAAAAAATATTCCTAAATTTTCAAGTATAGTAAGTTAAGTATAAGTAAGGTGACGGCCCTACGTATGATGAGGGCGTCACAATTTAGTTGGCTTCCCAACTTCTAGTTCCTTCTCAACATCAACTATTCCTCTCTAGACTTAGGAAAAAAAAAAAAAAAAGAAGAGAGAGAGAAGATGGCTGGATACTGTATGGAGGGTGGTGAAGCAAATTTTTGCTCATGCAAGGATCTAGAACCACTCTTTCAAAGTTTTGGAGGTATAATCTCAACCCTCTAACTAAGAATTTCATTTATGGGATTTATGTGTATTTCAAGTAATGGTTTGTAAGAGCATAAGCTCATGCTTCTTATCCTGTCACGTTATGATTTTATATGCTTAGTCTATGCTTCATCTAAGCTTAGATTATCTTGCTTGTTGAGTTTTGAATATGGATTTGAGTTTATGCTCTAGAATGAGTTTTAGGGTTGCATGTGCCTACCAAGTGTTTGTGAATATGCCTTCACATGTTTAAGTAGGAAAGAGTTATGTATAATGATGAATGATGATGAATGATGAAGATGATGATGATGATGAATATGTTGGGTTAAGAAAGTTAACCTAAAAAAAAAATTTGGTAAGCATGAAAAGTTTATCAAATATTGTGTTTTTCATAAAGATGAACAACTTATTGATTGAATGATAGTATGTATTTGACGCGCTGCATGTTGATATAGGCTCACGGCTGTGACCGTTTGAGGTAGTGTGTGTGAAGTTTTAAGCAAAAACCAATAAAATACAAAACTGTCAATTTTCGGATTTAACTGTACAGTTTTCTAGAAACTTAATTTTGAGGCCCTTAAAGGCCGTATTTGAAAATAGTTTGCAAAGTTTTAGAAATTTTAAAATCCTAGGGGGTAGCATGAATGGTTTTTGAAAATAAGGCTCCAACGGCCTCTATTTTTATTAAAATCCAAAGCTGGTCAATACAGACAGTGTACAAGGCCATAATTTTTCAAAAGGAAAAACGAGTAAGTTAAAGGCAAATTTAGGTTTTGGACAAAAACAAAAGTTGTAGGTTTCGACGAAATCTACAACTTTAATGAAGAAAATTTTTTCAAATTTAAAACTGATTTAAAGATAAAATTAGATTTTCACAAGAAATTCCTGTACAGGATTTTCAAAACTGTGCATGGTACAGGAAATTTCCTGCACACATGTATTCCAATAAATTAAAAGGATGTTTTAAAAGCAATTTTTAAGGTTTTATGATCTCTTTAAAAAGAGACTGAGATTTTATGAAAATAGCAAGGTTTAAATAAAAATGAAATAGTCCCAAGTTACCTGAAAATATGATAACAATTCTATGACAAATAGTAATTAAATAGGATACCAATTTTCTATGTTGGGCTTTATGTTTATGGTTACCCATGGTAACCGGATGGGATATCTATTTGTTATGTTAGGGCCTGTATCCATGATTACCAATAGTAATCGGATAAGATACCAGTTTACTATAATAGGATTTGTATCTATGATTACCAAAGGTAATTAGATTGGATACCGATCAGTATGTTATGGTTTATAGTAAGATAGAACAACTCTTATCTTATGCCCTATTTGAAACAGGAATATGACCTGTTGTCGTGCTTTATTGGAATGATAAACTAAGAGCGTAGGACAATTTGTAAATGCAACTACGCGTACAGCATGGGCAAAATGATTTTATTACATTGCATGTTTTTCAAAAATTCATACATTGATTTACATGATGTACATATGTTTTATGTTTCATGTTTTATGTTTAATTTATTGTAACATCATGAGAGCATGTTCATTAATAATAAATCACATGATAAGAACAAGATTAAGTTTTCAAGTAAAAAATAGTTAAGATTCAAGTCTTCAAGTATGATCAACCAAAAACAAGTTTTCATGTAATAAGATAAGACAAGCTAGTTTTCTTGTGTAGTACTGACTTGCCACGAGGGCGGGTTTAAACAGTTTGGTCCATGGTTTGAGTTGGATTGGATTGGCTGCCTCAACCACTCTATATTAAATGGTTTGGTTCATGGTTTGAGTTGGATTGGACTGGCCGTCATAACTACTCTATAGCTATGCGCCACAGTATGTGCACACATGATATGTAGGGGGCCCAAAACCAAATTAACATAAGAAAACATAATTGATTCATAAGAAAGCATAATCAGTTCATGCATATTGTAACGCCCCCAAATCCACGTATGGCTAATTACGCGAACTTGGGTCGCTACCTTACTTGCTTAACTTAAAACTTGAAGAAAATTACGGAAATTTTTTTTTTCTTTTCTTTTAAACTTCTTTTAAAATTTCAAAAGACTTAACTTCATTTTAAAAATCATGACTGGAAAACTGCTCATGCATAAAACATAAAACTTTAAGCTTATCTTAAGCATAACTTAAAACTAATTCTCATTCATAAAACTTAACTCCTTACTATGTACTCACTCGAGTACCGAGCTTTCACCTATGAGGAAAGCTACCATACATAAACTTAATATAAACCGTGGACCAGACCCGACCTAAAGCGGACCGGTACAACACGAGACAACTTGCTTGCCATAACTGCTAAATCTGAAACTGTACCATACATACTGAAAACATAATGAAAACACATTTTCATTTCAAACATAATTTGGAAACCCCGTAGTAGTCCATTCCCACTTTTCACAATCCGCTGCGCCATCTCTCCACAGCCTTGCATCATGTATTGCCGGTAGGTAGCTTACCTACAGCATGAACGTAAGTAATGAGCTAAAAGCTCAGTAAGCACAATATTCTATCCGTATGTAAATGAAATGCACGAATACATGAACCAATTATGATTTATTATTAAATCAATTATGGTTTCTCTACTAATCTTATCTTACTTCTATACCATGTGTGCATGTACTGTGGTACGTATCCATGGAGTGATTGAAGGCGGTCCGTCCAATCCAACTCAAACCATAAAATAAGACGTTTAACATGGAGTAGTGGAGGCAGCCCTTCCAATTCAAGTCAAACCATGGAACATACCATTTGAACTTACCACGGAGACAAGCCAGTACAATGCAACAATCTTAACTTAGCTTAACTCTTGCTTACCATGTATTTCATTATTAGTGGACATGCTTCGTGATGCCACGCTATCTAACATATCACATAACATACTTCTGCATAACATAGTATCTCATACTTAACATGCATGACATAATTGCATCATAACATAACATCATACATAGCATACATACTTCATGACATACTACATAACATGCTACATCTTAACATGAAACATGAACATACTACTTCATAACATCATAAATCATGAAATCCCATTCATGATTTCTTGAAAACAACATATGCAAACAAACATGTGCTCATGCTGTAGGCGGAGTTGTATTTACCTTCCGTCCTACGTTCTTGCTTAACTGTTCCAACTAATGCTGTTCTTCTCCTGGTACAGCTGCAGGTTCTGCCTGCTTGACAAATACATTTTCCTTCCTTGGAAAACTTAGGGAAATAAATCCCAAAATCTTACTTTACTTGTAAAATTCTTTACTTAAATCATAAAATCCAAACTCTTGGATTAATGCTTCGTAAAATCATTTGAGGTTGAAAACCACCCTTGGAACAGTTTTCCGTAGTCAAAACAGTCGTTTGATGTAGAAAAACAATTTTCTAAAACATTTGTAAAACTAGTGGTGCAGGAATTTTCGGATTCCCTGCGCACCCTTCGTAAAATAATCCTAATTTAAAAATCGGTTCGTAATCTGAAAAATTTTTCTTCACGAAAGTTCTAGCTCTCGAAAAATGTTAAAACTTTTGTGTTTTACAAAAATTCCAATTCGGCCTAGATTCGTACCAATTTTTAGTTGAAACCGGATGACCCCTGAAAACTGGGTCTGGGGACTTAAAGAAATTAGCCACGGGTTTTGGCACAAATGGAGGCCATTGGAGTCTTATTTTAGAAAATATTCCTTGTTGCCCCCTAGAAAAAGTCATTCTGGACAACTTTCATGTTTTACATTTTCCCAAATTCGGCCTCTAAAGGCCTGTTATTTTTCTTTTCCGAAAACTGGACAGATTTAATCCGAACCTGCCAATTTTCGTGTTTACTTGATTTTACGTGTCCTACTTCGGAAACTAACTCAACCAATCACTCGGGAGCCTAAGTAGTCAACATGCAACATTAACTAACATCCCACATGCATTGACATGTCATCCCATCGCAGCCATGCAAACCAAACCGGAACTACAAAAACCTAGGTTTGCATGCATCTAGGGTTTGCATCACATAAAATTGAACCATTCATGCAACACCGAAGCTAGGTCTAACACCCTAGCAAGCAAGCCATACACGGCTGCACCTAAGGTAGGGAGCACACCAACCAAAAATCCATGCAAACCAAGCATTCATGCAAGCATAAACTCATAGCACACAAGCATAAACCATGCATAGCTAAACCACATGCAACACACCCTAATCAAGCACCATACTAAGTCTAGGCATAAACAAAAAACTTAAGCTTAATCTCTTACAATCCATGCTTGAAATACATTATAAATTTCCTAAATTAAGCTTGAACCAAAAGCTTAGGGTTTAGGGAATTTACCTCATGAATTTCGGAAGTTGGTTCATACCTTTGGATCCAAACTTCCTTGCTTTTCTTGGCTGCCAACAAATCCGGATTTCCCCTCCAAATGGGGTTCCAATTTTTCAGCCATGCACATACAAACATACACATAAATATCCATCTAACTTGCATGGAAAATTACTAAAGTTTGAGGGAGTTTTACCTTAGCTAACCCTAGGGATGGGTTAGAGTTGTTGAACCGAAAATTTCTCGCTCCCTTTGGCCATCAACCACTCGGCTTTGGACCTCCAAATGGTACCAAAATTTTTCACCAAACTTGGTGATTTCTTGCAGCCAAAGCCACACCCTCTAGGCACCAATTCCTTCAATTTTTCTTCTCCTAATTTTCTGCACACCAAGGCCGAACCCACACACACCTAGGGACACCAAAAATCACTTTGGTTTCTTGGTTGGAGTTTCTTCTTCATACTCGGCCACTCACCATTTTTTTCTCAAAAATTTCTCTCTTCTTTTCTTCCTCTATCCCACGGCCATAACCCAGAAAAATGGTAAAAATTTCCAGATTTTACCCTTTGGTTTCTAGCTTGAAACCCGAACATCACCTAAACTAACCCTCCTTGGATTTTCAATTTTTTTTCTTGGTTCTTTCTCTTCCTCTTCCTCTCTGATTTTTCTGACGAAAAATGGCCAGAGGTTAGCTGATTTTCTGCATTTTTTTCAGCCCAAAACCGACCTCTATTTATAGGCAAATGCAAACTTTCCAAAAATTGCATTTTAGTCCCTGAACTTTGAAAATTTCAACCCTTGTTCCACAAGGTGTGAGGTGGCCGGTCAAGACTTGGAGAGCAAGCAAGGGATGACATCATTGCTAACCTCATGGCTGACCTCATCGCTTACATCATCAAATTTCTAAAATTTACACTTTTACCCCAAAAGTGAAAATTCTTGCAAAAATGCCCCCTAGGTGGCCGGTTGGTTTCTTGGTGAACAAGCCAAACTTATCTCATCATGATGATATCATCTTGATGACATCATGTGCTTACATCATCAATTTTTCAAAATTTACACTTTGACCCCAAAAGTGAAAATTTTGACATTTATGCCCTTAAATGTCATAACCGGTCATTTTGCTTGCTTTTCAAGCAAATGACATTCTCTTTATGATATTATGTGATTTTCTCATGCTTAAATAACATATTTTCTAAAATTATATTTTTACCCCGAAAGACAAAATCCTTGCAATTTTACCCCCAAAAGTAGCCGGTCCTTATCTTTGCTTGCAAGACAAGTCATTGCCTTATTGTGACATCATCTAATGACATCACTAAGCTTACTTCACATATTTTCCAAAATTTACACTTTTGCCCCAAAAGTGAAAATTTTGACATTTTTGCCCCTGACTTTGACCGGTCCTTTTGGGTGACTTGGTGACTAAATTTGTCATTTTTTGCCCTTGACTTATGCTAGGTGTGCTTGATTTCTAGGGTGGTTTTAAAGCCTACTTGGGCTATCTCGCCCATACTGACATATTTTACAGTATTTTCTCGTACTGCATCATTTAACACTGTCAAGTCAATCGTTGACCACTCTTGGTCAAACTTTGACTTTCTTGGTCAAATTTGACTTTTTTAGTCAAACTTTGACTTTTTCGAAATTTCGTCCTTTTCGACTTGAAAGGGCGTTTTCTAACCTTAAAAACCTATTCTGAGTCTTATTCAGCCATAAGACCTCGTAAAACGTATGAAAAACTCTTAACTGAGTTTTTCTGTAAACATCTTAACGTATGCCCATAATTCCTTTAAAAAGGAAATGACAACATGAAATTTCTAGGTATTACACATATATACTTTTACTAAAAAATGTTTTGCAGAATAGAAAGTTGTACTTATTGAACATAAGCTCATAACTTACATTCATGCTGTAGTTAAGCAACCTAACGGCAATGCATGATGCAAGACTGGGGAGAAATGACACTGCAAACTATGAAATTTGGATTGTACACCGCCACAGGTTTTGGAAATATGTTATGTAAAATGTGTTTGTATTATGGTATGATAAGTCGATGGCACTAGTATATGATAATTAGTATGATTGTTAAAATATGGTTTGAAAACTTGGCACTAGAGTGAGTACATATAAATAAGTATGAGTTTTGAGTTTTAAATTGAGTTTAAAAAGAAAAAAAAATATTTATGTATTTTTATGTAAAGCAAAAGTTTTAAGATGAAATATGTTTAAGTAAGCATATTAAGGTAATGGCACTACGAAATCGGATCGTTGCAAAGTTGGTACTTAGGTTGAGTAAGTACGAAGTCATGGCCCTACATAAGTCGGGTCATGACATGATTCAACTTTTGCTGACCTTTCACGGGTTAGAAAGAAAGAATCTGCACATATTCGAGATTTTGAAGAGGTGGTGGCTACTTTTCACAGCCGAGCTAAGGCTGCAGATTCTGTGCGATTAAATTTTTTCCCCTTCTGTCTAAAGGACAAGGCCAAAAGCTGGTAGTAATCTTGCGACCTTGGTCTATTGGAACATGGGAAGAGATGACAACTGTGTTTTTCAATAAGTATTTCCCACACCATAAGACCAATGGTCTTAAACAACAGATCTCGACCTTTACTCAAAAGGGCAATGAAACTCTCTTGTAACACCTACCTAATACAACTTTACACCACCCAAATAGCCATATTTGGTAGTGTAATTCCATTAACTTCTACTTATATTATTCTTAGGTTGTTAAAATAGATAAAGTATGAAAATGAGAGCAAATTTGAACTTTTGGGTACTACCTCATATATATTAAAATAGATAAAGTATGAAAATGAGAGCAAATTTGAACTTTTGGGTACTACCTCATATATATTAAAATAACTATATCACACTTAACCTATATGGCTGGCCAAGTATATACAATAAAATATACAACTCAAAATCGGCACAGCCGAATTAAAATAAAAACATAGCCATGATGGTAGTCAAAACTCAAAATAACAGGTAAGCTAGTCCATATACACAAGTCCACGAGTATCAGGAGTACACCAGCCAACTATCTAGTCTTCAACTAGTGCTGAGAAGGGCCCTCATCTGCATCACCATAAACGAATGAGCTAAAGCCCAATAAATAGAATCAATGCATAACATAAAAAATATAAATATGCATGAGCTCATGACTTTACTTCTCCAATTAACTTATTCCATTTTACTTCTTATACTCTTTCTTATCTTTTACGTGCATTAGGGTTTCTTAAATGTGGTGGTATCCCAGGTGCCTTCGCCATCGGACCTTGTGGCCAGATGACAAACATGATAATAAATACCATCATGTGGGGTAAAGTTATTTTAAACATTCCTTCTTCCGTGTGATCATCAAGGAAGCTTTCCACACTATAAGTTTCCATTGAGACAGGAGGTCCATCGACCTCGTGACCACAAATATAATGTAGCAAGGTACCGTCATGTGAGACATATCACATTTAAAACACTTTTCTTCCTCATGATCATCGTGGAAGCTTCTCACACTATACGTCTCCATCGAGACGTAAAGGTCCAGAAGTCTCCATCGAGACACATTTCATCATTATTAACAATAAACCCATCACAAGTCATCGGTAGATCATTTAAACTATTCTCAAACTCATTCATTACACAAAATGCCTTCGATACACATCTTTCATCATGTAGTGCACGAATGCTTATGCCATCTTGATATGTAGACCATGTGCCCAAATCTTAATTTCAAATACATAATACATATGCACGACTTTTTGTAAGACCCGAAATTTTGTAGACTTGTAATCTCCTTGTTCATAAGGAATTAAAGTCTAATTTATGTGTTTATAATGTGTTTCATGAAAAATTATGAATAGTAATGAGAAATTCATAATTTTATTTATTAATGTTTGAGTCCTCATTAAATTGATTATGAGACTCAAGAAATGATCTATGAGCCAGGAATAAGGTTTATAAAGGAAAAAGAACGGAAAAGGATGGAATTTTATGAAAGTCAACTTTGACCGAAAAAGTCAAAGTTTGACCAACAAAAGTCAAAGGGCTGACTTTACAAGATTTTTCAAGTACAACCCGGAAAGAGTTCCGAGAATAAGTTTTGTGAACTAGATAGCAAGAATGGGCCTGAAAACGTCCCTAAAAAATTAAGCATACCAAGCTTAAGTTAAGGGCAAAATGGGGTTCGGAAAAATTAAGGAAAAATATTTTTCGGTCCTAAATTCACACGGATAAATTTTGTACTCCAGTTTGGTATAAAAATATTGTGTTTTGGAGAACCACAATATTTGAATTATCTGTGTAACACAAAGGAAAAGAAAAATGAGTTTTGAAGAGCAAAATGGCCAAACAAGACATAGCAAGACAAGGACTAGTGCCCATACCCATGAGATCACCATCCACTCACCCAAGTTAGGCCATGTGGGGGCTATCCCTTCACTCAATTCGGCAGCAGCTAAGGGGACAAGAAGGAATGGCAAAAAGCCATAATTTAAGGGCAAAAGGTGAGCAAGCATGGGAGATTTTTCTAGAGGCTTTTAGGACCAACCAATGGCTGCCACATGCCTCTCCTTTCCCCTCAATTTTCGGCAACACACCTCCCCCATTCCCCCCCCCCCCTTACAAAATTCGGCCAGCTAAGGGGACAAGCAAAGCATGGCAAAAAGCTATAAATCAAGGAAAAAGTTGAACCACCCAAGGCTCCCCCTTCCTCTATAAATACCCCCTCATAAAAACCCTTCATTTTATTCACAAAAGGCAGTCATACTCTGCCCAAATTTCAGCTCAAAACCGTGGAAGAGAGGGAGAGAAGGAGAAGAGAAATCTGAAAAATTTTCTTGGGGTTTACTCTTAGTGGGTGTTCGGTTTGCAAGGGGGGAGAGTTAAAGAGAGTTTGAGAAAATTTTTGGTGAGCTTTTGGAAGGTGGCCGAACAAGAGGAGGAGGAGGAAAAAGGTAAGTGAAACTTGGAAATTTCTTAGTGCTTTTTCTTGTTAAGTTCAGTTTTAGTAGAGTAAGAAAAAGCTAACAAAAATTTTTGGATTCCATTCCTTGGTGAAGCCGTGGATTAGAAGGAACAAAGGAAGTTTTGGGATTTTAAAACCCTAACTTGGGTTTGAGATAAAACTCTTAAACCATCTTGAAATTAAGTTCCATTTAAGTATTTTTATGGTGATTCAAGTTGGTTTGTAAGGACATAAGTCCATTTTATTTTTCAGCCCTATTTGGTTGGTGTGTGTACTTGATTAGGGATTAGGGTTTGGTTGGCTTGATTTCGTTGTTTGTTTGCTTAATTTTTGTGCTTGAAAAATGGTTAGGAAGCATGCTAGATGTGGTTGATATGTCCCTTAAGATTTGGTTAAAAATCTGCCCTAAGGCAGTGGATGTATGGCTGCTAGCTTAAGGGGAAATGATGGATGTTGTTGGTGTGGAATGCTAGGTAGAACCACACAACCAAGGATTAGGGTTTTCGGTTTGACGTTGCATGGACCCATGGGATTTGTATGCTTGTATGAACGGGACGTTGGAAATGCTGCATGTTTAATATATGAGCTCCCGATGTGATCGGTCGAGGTAGATTCAGCGAAATAGGACGTAAAACGGAATTAAAAACCGAAACTGCCATTTTGATTACGAAACTGGCTAGTTTCGGGAAAGTGAAAATATCATGCCTTTAGAGGCCGAACGGGGTAAAACTCAAAACACAAAAGTTTCTCGAAAAAACTTTTACTAGAGAGCTACGCAAGCAGAATCTCGAAATAAGGCTCTAACGGCCTCCGTTTTCCCCAAAATCCGTTGCTGATCCCTAGACCCAGTTTTCACTCAGTTTTTCAGGGTCAGCTAGTTTCAAACTAAAACTGGTACTAATACAAGCCGAACTGGATTTTTCGTAAAACATGAAAGTTTTAGCATTTTTCGAGAGCTACAACTTTCGTGAAGACAAGTTTTTCAAATTCAAAGCCGATTTTTAAACTGGGCATGTTTTATGGAAGGTGCGCAGGGAATCTGAAAATCCTGCACCTTAGTTTTTCAAAAATGCTTTCAAAAAAAAAAATTATGAAGTGCTTTTAAACTGTTATTTTAGCTACAAAACTGTTCCAAAGGCAGTTTCTGGCCTTAAATGATTTTATAAAATATTGTTTCTAAAACCATGAATTTTAAGGGTTCAGATTTGAAATTCCACATTTTTCAAGAAGTGAAGAAAAATGGGTTTCAAACAAAATATTTTCAAGATTAAGGAAAAATGATGATTTTAAGCCAAAATACTTTCAAGTTAAAGAAGCAAGAATTTTTACAAGCAAACTAAGGATTTTTGAAGAAAGTTACACAAGGTTTTCTAAAAATAAAGAAATGGAGTTTTATGGAGAAATTGGTAAGCAAACCGATTACGAACGGTAGCCGAATGTGATATCCGAGTTACAAACCCAAGGATGGTTAAGGGTTGACCCAATGTCCACCTAAAGTTGACCTTAAAGGTTACCCAACGTAACCCTAAGGAACACCCATATGTATTTTTGGGCTAGGATTTAAGGGATTGATGGAGATAACCCAATAATGAGGATATATAAATGAAGCCCAAAGTTTTTAAGGAAACCAACAAAAGAACAAGGATTTAATTAAGAGGTTGTCCAACGTGACCTCTTAAGGGTTAATCAAAGTTGATGATCCTTAATGAAGAAGGATGATTATGGAGATCGAGTGAGATAAGTAAAGGGGACATACAACCAAGTTTAGGCATGAGTGTTGGTTTGGTCACCAACACCTTACGATAGGATTCTAATCCTATATTTCTCATATAGCAGGAAAGTGACCTACTGTTGTCGACAAATTTAAGGACGCAACGTTAAGGATACGGCACGAGAGGCAAGTACAAACCTCACATGCAGTATGAAAGCTAGTAGAATATTTTCAAGTATGCTATTTTCAATTATGCTGCAAAAGGTTGTGCTATGTTCATGAAAGTGCTATATTTGCAAAATGCTATGTTTACGAAAAGTGTTATATTTGCAAAATGCTATGTTTTACAAAAGTGCTATATTTGTAAATTGTCATGTTTATAAAAGTGTCATAATTGCAAATACCATGAATGAAAAGATGATATGCCATGTTATGAATGAGATGAAAGTATGTTATCATATAGTGACATCATAAGGTATGTTCACTAAGAATAAACAACATAGTAAGATATCACAAGTAAAGTGTCGTACCGACCTCCCATCAGGTGGAGGGTTTTTCATGTTAAAGTTATGGATTATCGCCCTCTCGTTGATGCGGGAGGGTGTAATCAATTATGTTTTCCCAGAGCAATTAGGGACCTTGCAACCCCTAACTGTATCTGGAGGCGCGCTAAATAAATGATGGTACGTACACTATGGGGCCATAAGGAAGATAAGTTCAGGTTAAAAAGGATTGCATAAATGAACATAACTGGTTCACGCATATGTATATGATGAATGCTATGTTTTCAAGATGTTTTGAATATGAAAATGTTTTGTGAGATCGCGTTTGTGCTTACTGGGCGAAAGCTCATCAAGTTATATTTCATACTGTAGGTAAGAAACCTGCGGCTTAAATGGTGGGCGTTGTGAGGATGATGCGGTGGCAGATGAAGGGCGGTATAGATACCACTACGTATAGATTCTGTAATCTTTTGATATGACAAGAAGTTTTTGTATATAAGTATATGTGATGAAAACCACTTAGGTTATATGGTATTTTGATACTAAAGACTTTAAGTAAACTTTCTACTTCAGTATCGATGATCTATTACTAAAGACAAATGCTTTTTATAAGTATGTTTAAAAAAAAAAAATATATTCCCAAATTTTAAGTAAAGTTAAGTTAAGTAAGTAAGGTGGCGACCCTATGTAGAAGGGGGCGACCCTATGTAGAAGGGGACGTCACTTCTACTTACCTCGTGATTTGGTATTTTATAAAAGATTCTCGAGCTTCCTCTAAGGGGATCCGGTATTCAACATCTATGAAATATGGAGCAGTTTAACCACATTATTACCATTTCAACAATTATTAACAATAAAAGTACCAATGAGCTCATTACCCTACAATGAACTTTAAATTTAAAACCTAGTTCTTCAAAAAAATTTTACCATAGTTTCCCTTGTATTTACGCCTCCCCAAAGCTTAAATTTCTCATACAACACCTGAAAACAAAATAATTTATCCACTATTATAAACCCCAAATCTCTCATTTTCACTGCCTTGTACCAGCCTTATTGTCAGGGCCATATTTCTCAATCCAAAGGGAATTAATCAAAAATGTTTTAAGATTATTTAGCTAACATATAGAGGGACCATGTGATGCCCTAGAAATTCATGAACTCAATTCATGAATTATTATTATGGATTTCATTCATCAATACATTTCTAATGAATTATTTTGATGAATACCAAATTTCAAGATCATAATTGATGGTATATGTATCATCAATGTGATGATGTCAATGATTTAATAATGTAGAGTTTCTCTATTTAAATGAGAATATATATATATAATGTTACTCTCATTTTCTTTTGAGATTTTGTGAAAATATTGTGTGTAAAAATTCATTATATATATAATGAATAAATAATCATATTTTTGTAAATTAAAGAATTGAATTTTATGCCGTGCCAAGATTTACACATTAAATTAAATTTAACAATCCTACTATCTTTTCAAAAAAACAAAAACAAAAACAAAACAAAAATCAAAGTAAAAAAAAAAAGGGCATTAGGGGGAGTGCTCGTGCACCCCCCCTGCCCAGTGGGTAATTACCCACTAGGTAAGGTAGTGGCCTTAAGCCCATTGCTAGAAAAAAAAAATTTTGGGTTAAGGGAACGGGTGCACCCCTCCCCTTGCTTAGCAGGTAGCAGGCCCATTGAGCCATGCAGACAGTAAGCTGCCTGCCTGCTATCAGTAAGCTGGCACTAAAAAATATATATATATTTTTCCTTTTCTTCAGAAAATAGGTTGGTCAAAAAGGGGAGTTTTTGAGAATCCAAAATCCAACCCCTAAACAAGCAAAAAAAAAGATGACAAGATAAGAAAGGAAATTTATTACAATGTAAGATGATGGACTACTTGAATGACTACTCACCAAAACCACGTAGAAATATATGAAAAACCACCAAAACAACTTCCCAACTTGTCCTCTTCAACTAAGCACGTCTTTGGGGAGTTTTAAATCCAAAAATTTTAAATTTGTTAACCCACAATAAGGCTTGGTTATAAAATGATTTTAGGTAAACCAAAAACCACTTTTTCTCTTTCATGAAAACCATACAAGCAAAGAAAGTTTTCTCTCTTCCTCCCTTCATTGTGCACGAAATTTGTAGCTAAGAGAAGCCGAAAACATACTTCAGCTCCTTCCACCCACTCCTAATATCATTTTTTTACAAGGAGGAAGAGCCATTTCAAGTGTTTTCCAAGGTAAAACCTATACTTTTTCCATGTGTTTTTCTAGAAAGGAAAATGATATTTTAAAAATGTTTTTAAAGTGATGTTTTATCTCTATTCTATCTCTCTATCTTAAAGATCCAAGAGTGGTTCAAAGCCTTCAAGATGAGCTAAGAACTCACTACTTTTGTAAGAGGTAAATGATTTGTAAATTAGTGGTTTACCAAGTTCTTAATAACTTTCCTTTCAAGATGTGTTCTTACAAGTAGGAAAATCTTGACATGGTAAATGGTTAAAATGTGGTTTTGCTACCTAGTGAGATGATATGTGTGCTGGCCATGATTTAAGGTGACTAGAAAACATGATTTGTGTACGGAATATGATGAAAAGTGTGTTTATGTGATTTTATGGTTATCTGACATGAATGAGTATTGATGTATAAAAATAAGAGATTATGACATGTTGATATGTTATGTCCTCTGTTTAATGGAAACATGAATTATGAGTAAAATATTTTGATATTACAAATAAGTTAGAATAAAAATTAATGACTATAAAGTACCAAAAATAATATTTTTAGTATAAATGTTAATAAATTGGAAAATAGTATTTTGAGTGGGTTTTTCATAATCTTATAGAAGGATTAAATATTTCTCTTGACATAACCTATAAGAAGAGCTCAATTTTGATCAGAAATAATAAATTTCAAAAATGACTATTTTGCCCTCAAGAGGTAAAATCGTAATTTCATTAGCCTAAAGACTCTATTTGAATATGAAAATTTGCAGTCTTAACTAGAGACTTAAAATAGTTCTTGTTTCAAATTCTGGTGATAAATGGATAAGAAATGACCAAAATGTCATTTTTGGGGTCAAAACGTAAATATATAAAAATTCATGGTAAAAAATGTAAATAATAAAAAACTTGTTAAAAATGGGTCCTGATTCTGTGAAAATACTTTATAAGGACATTAAGTATAAAAAACATGAACCAAAGCGTATTGGGAACTAATTGGGGCTAAATAAGGACTAAAATGCAAAATAAATAAATAAATAAATAATGGGTCAAATTAAAATCTGCTTAGACTATAATTAGGCAGCATTTTTATCACCCTTAAAACAGTATACTAAGCTAAATAAATATAAGAAATAATATGATTTATGTTATAGTCAAATGTACGACCTTAAAAGACATATAGGGGTTAAATGTAATACTCTTATCTGATTGTGTTTAGAAATGTAATAAATTATGAAAGCCATTTTGCGAGCTTATGGACACTGTAAACATTATTCAAAGGCTGGGACAAACTTTTAAAAGCCATTCAATAAGTCTAGATTAAAAAGGGTATGTCTACTGACAAAATTGTAATTTTGTCAAACTAAGGGGCAAAATGATAATTTAACAAAATATTTAACAAGTTTAGGCTCAAAAATGCTTGAATAACCGAAATAGGGGTAATTTAGTGATTTAGTACCCGATGGCTTGGTGTCGAGAAAATGAGCCAGCCACTAGGCTTACTGAGATGCCATGTAATTTTTTTGACCGAAACTTAATAAAGGCAACATAATGGGCCCCAACAGGTTTAAAATAATAATAATAATCAATTACAAGTAAATGGGTTGTAATAGACCCAATAAAACCACAATCCACAAAGATGACCAAATATGATATTAAAAGATCATGGTTATCCATGGTCACCTAATGGACCCAAATATGAATAAAGGGGAATTAAGTAAAATAATGGATAAGAAATTAAGTGTTAATTAATTAACTTACCGATGGGTTAATAATTAATTAATTTAATATTTAAATTAATTAATTATTAATTCAGAAATTAATTTTATGATAATTATGTAATTAATAATTAAAGTGTTATTCTAAAAAAAATAGAAACAAATTAATAATTAAATTGAAATTAATTATTAATGAAGAGAACATATGTCCATAATCGAAAATGATTCAAAATCCTTACTCTAACTGTGGGATGTCAATTCAAAATTAGGACACCACACCGACTTGAGGTTAGAGCCGGGAACAATCAATGCAGATACATAGTTACGCAATTTCTAGTAAGTACAAATCTCACCGAAGCATGGAGTAAAATATTTTTCGTTGTTGATGCTCTACATTTTCTATGATTCGCCTTGATGAAGTGATGAACTTATGAGCCATATGTATTACGTTAATTAAATATTTAATGTGCATAATTTCTCTTGTATTAATATGATTGACATGTCTCACATATATGTATGTAATGATGATAGATACATAATGACATGTAAATCTACAAATTGTCACAAATAATAATAATGAGACTAACGAAAGATATGATTAAATGTCGTACCAACCTTCAATTAGTGAGAGGATATGATAAGAACGAAAGTTATAAGATATGACCTTGGAGGTTGTTGGAGAGTCGCTACCCTAACTCCCTATTGGTTGCACGCATTGGGTACGATACAGGGGCCCTTATGTATACAAGATATGTATATAATGAAGCATAATAGAACACATATAGATCACATGCATTTTTAAATATTCATGATATTATATGTGATGATATGATTTTATGGAAATGATTTGTGAGATGTTGATTGTACTTGCTGAGCAAAACTTCATATTTGTGTGTTCATGCTGTAGATAACGTGGGTAAGCAGCCTGCTACTTAGGTGTTTTATGGATTGGCAAAACTGTGCAGAGGCGATGAAGGACGGGAGTAGGATACAACCATGAATTTAATTTCCGCATTTAGACTTTGTAAATTATTTTATATCGACTATATTTATAACTATGTCCTAATGTTTTAGTACTGCTAAACTAGTATGAACACTTTACAGGAAAAGACTTTAGACTTTTTCATTTTAAATCTACATGAAGTTATAGCTTCTTAAATGTTATCTAAATACGAATTTGAATATGATATTTATTAACTAGAGGTTTTCAATTTCCTTAATTAAAAAATTTTATTAATTCTATCTTTTGTAATACGAATATGATTTTTTAAAAAAATTTCTGCATTTTTGGAATCAAACATAAATAAGTGTTAAGACGAAATTCAATAACAATAAGTAAGCTAGTTAATAGTTCAAAAAGTCGGGTCGTTACGGAACAACCCTAAAATTTTCAACTCCAACAAAGCTCTGAATCATTAGAAATAAATCAAAATTTGAACCGCAATGATAACTGACCTGAAATTGGATAGGTTCCGTAAACGTGGATAAAACCCTAACCTCTGAATTGAATTAGCTCTCATGGTTTTACAGGCTTTAGTATATATCATTAAAAAATTAGAGCTTAATTCCATAGTAAACCCTCTGAACCAAATCCAAGAAAATAGAAACCAAAACTGCTCTCACTTTGGTACAAACTAGGCTTTTCCTTGAAATTCTCCACCAAAAATTGATCAAACCACTCAAGATAGCTCTTAATTTCTCAAACACCTAACTTAATTACGGTGTTTAAAGGCAAGGAAGTCAGACTTGGAGAGTTTTTTTTTTTTTTTTTGGGCAGAAAATGAATCACCTAGTTGCTTGTTAGACTTTAAAGTGCCAAGCACACACCTAAATTCCTTCATCACAAAGTAATTTCATCTAAGCAGGACCAGTGTCCTGCCTTTTCAGCTTAGTCACCTCCTTAATTGGGTGTTGAATGCTCACACCAATTCTCAAATGCAAACTAGGTCTTAACCAACTAACTTGCTTACCAAATGTGGTATATACACTCACATCGAAGATCCTGTACACCTAAAACCCTATCTTTGAATCCTTCACCATATTCGAGCTCTATAACTTATTAAATCCATTGAATTTCATAGAAATAACTATCACAAACTCTCTTTTTTTTTTCCACTTACTGGATCTACCTTCTAGGAACCATGAAATTCATTAATGCATTAAACGTGACTCAACAATTATGCACTTTTAAGATATAATGCATATTATGAGCATAACAAATTCATTTCAATAATCACTCAAAATATGATTTGTATGCATTATATCATGGAAGGATGCAATTCATTGGCCAACAAGTATGTGAGAATTCTGGGCATCACATCTTTATCAAGTCTGGGAGCAGTTTAAAGATTTGTTGAATCAATGTCCCCACCATAGTTACAAGAGTTGGCGCCTCGTCAGTTATTTCTACGAAGGACTCACAATCCGAAAACGTCAATTTGTGGAGATGATGTGCAATAATAAGTTTCTCTAGAAGGATCCCAAAGAGGCTTTTGAGTATCTCACCAAGCTAGCCGAGAAAGCCCACACATGGATTGGATCAAGTGCTATTGACAACAACAGTCGATCCTGACCTATTGGGGCTTACCAACTACGGGAAGACGACAATCTCAAGGCCCAGCCCTCAAAATCAAGGAAGGTAGAGGAATCCACATGGTTGCAAGGGCAGAGTCACATTAGCCATGCTTCATTTGTGGAGGGGTGGAACATTTAGCTATAGATTGCCCTACTTATAGTGAAATGAGAGGGGGTTACGAGGAGCAACGTAATGCCTTAGGGGCATACAACAAGCCTTTCTCTAACACATACAATCTCAGTTGGAGGAACCATCCAAACTTTAGTTAGAGAGATTTCAATTAAACACAACCATCAGGTGGACAATGGAGAATGGAGCAATAGCCACAACCACCAAAGGCGTATTCTGCACCTCAGTACCATGCACAACCGCCGAGGATTTCTCTCAAGAATACCTTGCAAGCTTTCATGGAGGAACAAACTAAGACGAACCAAAAGTTCGAATTACTTTTCACACAAATGGTGGAAGAAAGTAAAGATATAAAGAGCCAAATCACAACGGTGACTGGTGCCTTGGCTTTTCAAGAATGAGACAAGTTTCTTTTCCAAGCTCAATCCAACCCTAAAGGGCAACACATAGCACAAACCTCCAACTCTGAAGGTCAAAACATCAAAGAGGTCAATGCCATCACCACTCGTAGTGGCAAGATTTTGGATGATCCATGCAGTAAAGGTGCCTTTTCTCCAAGCTCTAGGATCTGCTGGGAAAGTGTTGGATAGTCAAGATGAGATCCTAGAGCACTTGACTCATGTAAAGATTAATCTTCTTTTGCTTTATGTGATCAAGCAAGTGCCGGCTTATGCCAAAGCTATCAATGATCTGTGCAGTGACAAAAGGAAGCACCACATTAAGAAGAGTGCCTTCTTGATAGAACAAGTAAGTGTGGTGATCGAGCAGAAGGTCTACACATCATGATGACATAAGCATTCATGCACTACATGATGAAATATGTGTATCAAAGGCATTTTGTGTAATAAATGAGTTTGAGAATATTTTAAATGATCTACTGGTGACTTGTGACAAGTTTATTGTTAAGAATTGATGATATGTGTCTCCATTGAGACTTCTAGACCTTTACGTCTTGATGGAGACTTGCGGTGTGAGAAGCTTCCTCGATGATCATGAGGAAGAAGAGTGTTTTAATTGTGATTGCCTGACACGATGACACCTTGGTACATTATATTTGTGGTCATGAGGTCGATGGATCTCCTATCTCGATCGAGACTTTATAGTGTGGGAAGCTTTCTTGATGATCACAAGGAAGATGGAATGTTTAAAATAACTTTACACCACATGATGGTATTTATTATCATGTTTGTTCTATGGCCACAAGGTCCGATGACTAAGGTATCTGGGATGCCACCATGTTTAAGAAACCCTAATGCACGCAAAAGATAAGAAAGAGTATAATAAGTGAAATGGAATAAGTTAATTGAAGAAGTAAAGTCATGAACTCATGCAGATTTATATTGTTTCTGCTATGCATTGATTCTATTTACTGGGCTTTAGCTCATTCGTTTATGGTGATGCAGATGAGAGCACTTCTCGGCACTAGTTGAGAACTAGATAGTTGGCTGGTGTACTCCCAATACTCGTGGACTTGTGTATATAGACTAGCTGACCTGTTATTTTGAGTTTTGAATACTCTCATGGCTATGTTTTTTTTTTTATTTATACTTGGCTGTGCCGATTTTGAAATATGTGTTATATTGTATATACTTAACCAGCCATATGGGTTGAGTGCAATATAATTATTTCAGCATCTATAACGTAGTACCAAAAAGTGCAAATTTGCCCTCTTTTTTATACTTTATCTATTTAACTACCTAAAAATAACATAAGTAGAAATTAAGAGAATAACACTACCTAATATGACTATTTGGGTGATGTAAAGTTGTATTTGGTAGGTGTTACAGTGATACTAGAAATTGGTATTAAAATTTGTTGATTCACTAACAACACTGAAAATTAGGGGAAAAAAAATAGTAGTCACTCAAAATTTCATTCAACATGAATTATATATATATAAATATATATATATTTACATATGAGTGGACTAGCATATTTATAGGCTAAATTATCAAAAATGAAATTTAAAAATTGTAAATAAAATTGAGAAAATAAATAATTCAGAAAATTGAAAAAATACACATTAAAGATAAGAAACTAACTTATTTTAACCAAATATCATCTAAAATTAAACATAACTTTTCAAAATAATATATTATTAAAACAAACTTTCCTGATTGTAAAATTGCTAGTTGTGTTTTCTTCGAGCAATAATTATCTTTGAGGCAAAAATATGATTCCCAATTCAACTTCCTTTCTTCATAAAAAATGTAGATGACCAGGGGAAAATGTGGGCGTTCTTCTTTTGTTTTGTTTTGTTTTGTTTGTTTGTTTGTTTTTTTTTTTTTTTTTTTTTCAATGTGATTATGAGTGAATGAAAGTCTTTTATGGATATATATTTTTCAAATTTTAAATGGAGATAAGGAGACCATTTTTTTAATGGTTTTATTTTGTATCTTAAAATAATAGAGGGCCTAATTAATTACTAGTGGAAACTAAGCATACTTATCATCACTAAACAAATGATCACTATCACTAATTTCAGATAATCCGGAAGACACTTGTATATACTACTGTCCACAAACTTGAAATGCTACATAAATATGTAATTAACAAACAAAACAACAGGCAATAATTAGTAAATAACTAGCTAGCTAGCTTTGTATGACAAAAAGAACAAGCCAAGCCCCCTTATTTAAATTAATTAGTAATTACAAAAATATCATCATCTCATCTGGCCACCAAAGGAAACCAGCGTTCTTGAAAAGAAGATTGATAAGAGATCATGAACAAGAGGAAGACAAGCAAGAAAGCGACGCCCCAGGGTGATCCGCTGGCTCGGTGAAGGTAATCCTTCTCGGGGAGTGGAAGGAGAAAGGCGGGGACGCCACCGGTGGAGAGGCAGTGGACGAGGAGGAGGAGGAGAAGAGGAAGGAGCATGAGGAAGAGCTTGAACTGGCTCATCATGTCCTCGAACATGGACTCGTAGTTGATGTAACATGAGAAGCCCAACATGAAGAAGACAATCAAAATTAATAAGATCAGATGGAGAGGGATTGACAAATAATCCCAGAAAGAGTAGTAGTAGTCGTTGTAGTATGATGATCTAGCCATGATATTGTTGTTGTTTTGGAGGACTCTAATTTCAATTTTCTGGTCTTGAATGAATGAATTGGATTTTTATATACATGTTGAATTATTGAAACAAGCACTTATAAGGTATCTTTTTTGAGTGGAGGAGGAAGAGAAGGAACTGTTTGATGCTGAATATTTCTATAATGAACTTGGTTTTTCTGGTCCCGACAACGTTAGGGGGTTTGGAGTCTCATTTTATAGGGACCACCCCGTTGGGGCCATCAAGATTAATGCATTAGAGTTTTTTTAAGCATAATTCTAAACAATATTGCTCTTGGAAGACGTGTCAAAGCACTCGGTTATTTGACCCCTCAAATTAGGATTTTGAGTAAAACAAGATATAAGATATGTAACAAAATTTTTTTTTTTTTTTTTGGGTAATAATATGTAACAAAAATTAACGAATCTTACACGTATATACATACATACGTATATATATTTACTGTTTACACACGAAGTCTAAAAGCATAAACAATTTTTGTGGATGTAGGAATAGTATTGCAGTAATTCAATTTCTAAATTTATTATAAACTGTAGATTTCAAATTCCCACACAACCTAAAGTTAAAAATGAAAATAATTAACAAGATTTTGACATAAAAAATTGCATCGCTAGCATTTGTAAATTCGGAACAATCTATATATATATATGAAAGGATCTAATTATAAAATAGTGGTACTTATTGTGATCGTGTTATAATGTCTATAAATTTTACGTGTAAAAAAATAAAAATAAAATATTAAAGTTGTATTTAATTTGCACATTGGCAATCAGAAATACACGCTTCCACTGCAACTTTTGTTTTTATATTCCAAATCAATTTCTTTCAACCTTACAAACATTCTAAGGATAGAACCTTTTGTATACATATTGGTAGCAATTTGGTCATTTACGTAAACTTCTGACGAAAAAAAAAAAAGGGGGGGGCGGAAAAATACGTTTGTGGGTATTGGTATGTGTGTGGCTTTGCTTGCATATTAGGGATTCCACTTTTTGTTGAGAGTTGAGAGATCTATTGGACAATTCCAAGTGGCGGTGACTGAGAAAACAATAAAATATTAATGGGTTAAGATTCTTTGTACGAAAGTTGTGGGCCAATGGATAAATGCCACGTACAACCGACATTAGAAACACGAACGTGGAAAGATGAGAAGAATTGAAACAGTCTTTGGGGTTTCAATTAAGACAGAGAAGAAGGAATCTACATAATATATATATATATATATATATATATATGCATGTATGTTCTATGTTAACGGGAAAAAAGGGGACTGGTCTATATGTGCCCCCCATTGGACAATGCCTTTATACATTCCATATATTTTTAGATGCTAAAAAGAGATCTAATGAAAGATTCTCTAATTTTTCTTCTTCTTCTTCTTCTTTTTTGTTTCTTTTTCTTTTTCTTTTTTTAATCAGAAACTCGATACATATGCATATAACAGTAGTAGTAGTTCGTTTAATTAGGACCCTTTTCGTGATTAATTGGTTATGCTTAAATTTTAGAAGGCAACTTGAAATGAAGATTTTCTTTTTTTTTTTTTTTGATCGTTAGCTTGAAATGAAGATTAATAATTTAAGGCTTTACCCCTTTGCAATCAACTTATTAGTTTGTCAATTTGTGTGTGTATATAAGGCTTTACATATATATATATATATATATATATAATAATGTAAGGCTTTACATATATATATATATATATATATCCAAACAATTTGTACAATTCGATTTGATGAGATTGAGTTGATCTACGCCATTTATTACACACGGAAATATTGACCCAAGTACTAATTAGCTACGTTATACGCAATAAGCATATTTGTTCTCAGAAATATCCCAAACCATTAATCTGATAGAGCCTTTTACATTGAAATCCATATGTTTTGCCGAATTTATAAGAGAAAATCAAGTAAATAGTCATGTTTTGAGTACCTCCTTACAATTTGGACAATTTTAATATTAAAGTTGATAATTTTCGTATTATTAAATAACAAAATTATAAACTTTAATGTTCTAATAGACATAAGTCTAAAGAGATGTCAAATTGATGACATTCTTGTATATAACCCAATTAATAAAGACACTCCTTAGTAACTGAAATATTTTACATCAATACCCTCTAACATTTCTCTACTATTATAAAAGTGTCTTAAAGCAGGCAGCTATGTTATAACTTTTTTTTTTTTTTTTTTCCTAATTGTGCCCGTTCTCTTTTATTGTTTTTACCTCACTATGTTTTTGGACTTTTGTGGTTAAAAGATAATTGGAAACAAAATTTCTCTACGTACTATTGTAGAGTCTAATCTAATAAGAAACACGCAACTGTCTTGCCTCTCTCTCTTATAACTTTCCTTTTTTCAATTGTGGCCCTTCTCTTTGATTGTTTTTACCTCACTATGTTTTTGGACTTTTGTGGTTAAAATATAATAGGAAACAAAATTTCTCTACGTACTATTGTAGAAGTTTGATCTAATAAGAAGCACGTAGCTGTCTTGCTCCTCTCTCTTATAACATTTTTTTTTTCAATTGTGCCCCTTCTCTTTTATTGTTTTTACCTCACTACGTTTTTTGACTTTTGTGATTAAAAGATAATAGGAAACAAAATTTCTCTAGTACTATTGTAGAAGTCTAATCTAATAAGAAGCACGCAGCTGTCTTGCCCCTTTCTTTAATTCTTTTTTCCCCCAATAAGGCCTCTTTAGTATTGTAGTTTTTACCTCATTGATTGTTCGGTTTTATATGGTTAAGAAAGGATAAAAATGGCTTTGAAGCAAGTAGGTAATTGGAATTCCTTTTCTGATTATACCCCTCTTTTTGGTTTTTTATGTGATTAAGGTAAGACAAAGCGGTATAATATAGATTTTAAGGATGCACATCTCTAAAACATTTACGAGGCTTGATTGGTTAGCATCTATTTGGCCAACTTGCTGGTGGAAGTTGCCAATTGATTCATGTTTCTTAACTTGAGGCCCAAGAATCGAATGCACCCAAGTAAGTCGATCGGTGTTGTCCAAGAATCAAAGGCATGTCCATGTAAGTCAGTGATTTATTTTCTTTATATATTGATGAGCAGAGGGAACAAATATGTCAGTTGTTTCAGTTCAAGTAATTTTCTCGCTTGCTTGAAATTTCACTTAAACTCGTTTATGTTGTGAGCTTTAAAATTTTCCTTCTCTTCATCTATAAATTAGTTTCATTTACATTGTGTTCTTTTTCGCTGCTTCTATGTATTTCTTTGTTATCTTTTGAATGGCTGGTTCTATAATAATTATATTGCTTATCTTCATTTCTTTGATTTCTGTTTGTTGGGAATTTTTTATTGGTGAACTAGGGGAAGAAGAGAAAGGATGATATTAAAGGATGAAAGAAGACTGAGCAATAAGTTTGAGTTTAGTTCTTGAATTTATGTGATAAATTGATAGCTATGATGAAACTTTACATACATGTTATCTTGCTTACGTGATCTCAAATTTAGCACGTAAGTTGAAAAATTTGTGAAACATTTATGTTGTAATCCTATAAAAGTACCTGCTGCAGGGGACTCGCTCTAGGCAATTTTGCTTCTTTACACTGATGATAATATGAAAAGGGGTATCACAAAAGAGCCAGAGGAGCTTTCAAATAGAGATTGTCTCCTTCGGCAAGTTTTTTTTCTTTTCTCCTAATTTTTCAATTAATATTCCTTTTGATCACTTTGCTCTCAAATTTATATCTTTATCTTGGTTATGAGTATTCATAGGTCTCTCACTTTTTTTTGGGGGGGGGGGGGGGGGGGGTGGGGTTCTATTAAAAAAACATGTATGTTTTTTCTGTTCTATTTTTTCCCTCTGCGAAAAGCCGTAAGTACATTTTTTGTTCAGATTTTAGAAAGCGAAAGTAGATTGAGTGAGAGAAGGAAATATAAAAGCATTGAGTTCTAGAGTCTATTGTCATTGTGGACATAGGAAATTCAAAGAAGTATTTTGGAGGAATTTTGGTTTTTTATTAGATTTTGGGAGCTGGATATTTGGAATTTAAAATTCAAATTTTATTTGGAGTTTAGAGAGAGAGAGAGAGAGAGAGACAGTTCACAATTTGTTAGAATTTTTATATTTTGGAATTTAAAGTTCAAATTTTGTTTGGATTTTAGAGAGAGAGTTTGAAATTTGTTCAGATTTTGATATTTTGGAATTTAAAGTTCAAAATTTGTTCGGATTTTCGAGAGAAAGAGAGAGTTCAAAAATAAAATTTGTTCTGATTTACACATATAGACAAGAACTATTGCTAGGGTCACCCTTTGTGATAAGGTCACCGTGAGGGTTGGAAGGAGGACAGTAAATATTGAAAGTATTTGAGAGTTGTTTCATTAAGAATATTTTGGAGATTTCACACTTATAATTTCAGTTGTCTTAGTTTTTCTTTATAAATTGGAACACCAATGTTTAGGAATCATTATTAGAGAGGTTTGAAAAAAAACACAGAGTTTGAGGATGTGTAATTTCTCTTATAAACTTATTGATTACCATAATAAATTGCTACAACTGATGAAATAAGATGTAATCTAACATTGAGATAGATCTATATAAAAATTTGGGTGTTTTGTGATTGTTTATTTTCTACAGGAATTTTGTTGCCCTCAGTGATATATAATTAGAGCTCTAATTCGTAACAGTACCCATCAAATCCGTCACCACCAAGTTCTCATCTACATGATCTCAGGGCTACTAATTGGTTTAAAAAGACATATGGTCTTGTAACTTTGGATCTTTGAACATCCTAATACCCAAAGAATTGCCCACACTCCACCTCACACTCACCTTGAGAAGATCCCACCCCTCATGGACTCAATGCTAAAGATCCTCTGCCCTCGTTTGGCAAAGGCAATTAAACTCTCCTTGAAGCCATGGTATCCATAAATCCCATATGCCCTCTAATTTGACTCTACATAGCTTCTCTCAACGAATCCAATGGATCTTCCGCCCCCATCTCCCCACCAAAAATTGGAGATAAGGGATTGGATTTTGTTACATGAAGAAAAACGGAGCTCAAATACACTCATTGCATAAGAGGAATTGGCAACTTAGGTCACGATCTTTATCAAAATTTCCCTGCCTCCAACAGGAAAAATTAGTACTCTCTTTGACATTCACAACTTCTTTTAAATAAAAACAATCAAAGGCTGAGATTGAGTGGACTTGAATCAACTGCTGCAATGAATTGGGTATTTTTCTCACCTTATGTATATATATAGTTAAAGTAACCCAAGTTAAAGAGATGCGATGTCAATGTAATTTAACTTGATTAAGAGGATGTATCTGTAAATTTGACAATAAAAAACAGAGTGTAGATTTTCTTCCAGATTGTATTGATTAATATTGCAAGTTTCTTCTTCTATAATAAATTAGCCCCCAATTGAGCCCAACAATCTACACGGTTCGTCCATAATGTTAAATGGTATCTAGGAGCTTCCAAATATATATATATATATTTATATATAAATATTATGCAAAAACTCATCTATGCAATACTGAATGATTAAATGAGACCTATATTGTGCAGCATTATTATGTGATTGAAATTATATTATTATATTAACAACGCCGGTAAATTCCAATTTACAGTAATAACTGGAAGTGAAAATAATAGACAAGAAAAGAACAAAATAGACCAAACACACTTGACAGGAGAGTACAGCACTAAGTATCATCATTACTATTTATAACATTAGTAGTGACTCGTGAGTGGTGTCACTGTCACCTCATAAAGGCCTCTCTCAATGGAATATTAAAGCACACCATAATTAATATAATAAAAAATAATTAAAACAATTAATTAATAGTGCAACACATAAGCATTGTAGACAACAACGGCGTCGCCAGTGTTAGGAGTGAACGTGTGAGTCCTCACTCGAACATAACCCCTTGCAAACCTGAACAATCCGCTCCCTCCAATCACAGGCATTTCTCTTACTTTCGAAAACACCGTGTTCCTTCCCAACACAGTGATCGTGCTTCCGTTGTATTTCCCTTCGATGAATGCGAAATTCATAGCCATTATTAGCCCAACCTCTTGCTGCGCTGCCGACGCGTAGAACCCTTGAGCTTTTCCTATCAGCTTCGAGCTCAGCTCCGGTCCTTCCGTCAACGGATCATCAATCATCGCCACCATTCCAAAGCTGCTCTTCGACGCGTTTGACGGCGGTTGGACGACAATGACCGAGCTAGGGTTTCGACCGCTAACGATGTCATGCCAGTAGAAGCGAAAGTGGCTTAGCTTCTCTTTCTTGAAGAGACCTAATTTGTTGGGGTTGAGTACTCTCGCAAAGGTGTTATGATTTTCTCTGGTCGATTCGTCAGTACTAATTGCAAAGCATGTAGAGAGAAGTAAGAAGAGAGTAAAGAACGAAAGTGAAGATGTTTTTCCCATGGGAGGGCAATGTGATTCTAATGAGTGCGGTAAATAAGTGGTATATTATGCAAAAGGAAAACTGAGATATGGTTTTTATAGATGAAAAACAGAGAAATGGGGTGTGCTAATTGTTTTCATAAAATTGATACTTGTTGTTCCTAAAATCAAATTATAATAATGATTGTAGTTACCAACCAAGTAGTGGAGGTCATCATCATCTTTGTTCACCTAACCTTCCCATCAAAAACATCCCTATATGAAATCAGTGAGAAAATTAAATGCACTACTTGTAGTCAGACATTATGCGATCATGTTCCGGCTAATTCCCAAATGCCACCACATCCACAAGTCTTGGATTTGATTTTGCAAAAAAAAATCTGATCATCTCAACACATATCGAGTACGAGACCGTATCCTAGCAAAATGCTGTGAAACAGAAGGTAATCCATCGTGATACCAGAAATTCCAGCAATTGATGGGAGCGGGTAGCAGTCTACCGCTATGACCGACAGTATCCTGCCATGATACTGAAGGCAGTCCGCTGTATTACTGAAATATCCTCCCATGCCACTGAAGTAGTCCACTATGATACCAAAATTCCCATTGGGAATGCTTGCTCCAATTAAAACCCAAGTCCGATGCAAATAGGTTTGAGATTCTAACTCTAGTTGAACTATAAAACATTTAAGGGTAATTAACATTTAAGGAAGCCTAAATTTTTAGGCTCTATGGGAAACCAAGATTAAATTGGGAAAAACAATTAAAAAAAAAAAAAAGGTTTTCATATATATAAACACACTACACTATCTGCTATCTCGTCTTTTTCGCTTGGTCGTGTTATTCGGTCTTGACACTACATTTTAGTTCTTGCTCGATGTGGTCAAAAAATAAAAAGCAATAATATTAAGGTCATCCACTTGATCAAGAATATATGATTCCAAGAAATTAAAGGAATTTCAAGATTTTAAGAAGGGGTGTTTTGAACTCAAGAAGGTAACAAGAAAACGACTAAATAAAATGAAAGAAGAGGATTTCAAGAAGATATTTTGTTTGAAGCTTTGATCATACAGAAATTACAGACTGCCAATTGGGCAATTTTCGAATTCTGAATCAACATGTAATATTATGAATTTTTTTAATCAAGGAATTAACTGGTACTAAACTAAAATACAATAACAACCAAAACTGAGTTTAAAAAAATACATAACAGCCAAAAACCAATCTCAAATGATTGAGTAATAACCTGCACTTTGAAAATAGGCTTCAACCATGCCTCTTTAAAAACATTTTAGTCAAAATCCAATGGGAAAAAGACTAAAGGGAAAAAAAAATGTATGTAATTTACTTGAAAAGTTGGTTAATTACAGAATATGTAGTAAATGAATCATAACTGGCACTTCGAAATTAGACTTCAAATTTGCCTCTTTAACAATCCTTTATCAAAATTCAATGGGAAAAAGATTAAAGGGGAAAAAAAAATGTATGTAATTTACTTGAAAAGTTGGTTAATTCCATAAACTACCACAGTGCAAAGATCCGGAAAGTTGAACCACCAAGTAACATCATCGAAATTAACAACATAAGAGGCAACAAAAGTAAAAAGACTACTATATATATTTTCCTGCAAAAACGTTTCAAGAATTTTGAGAGAGTGTATCATTAATGATAAAAATTGACATTTGTACCGACTTTCATATGTAATGTACTGTTTCTCTCTTCTTATGGAGAGAAGAAAGAAAAATAAAAAGTGAAAGTTTCTAATTAACGTCGCATATGCAAACAATTGTTTTAGGACCAAACCAATTACATATGGAGTGAACGGCTTTGCCGAAAAAGGTCAAGACGGCAAGTCTCTAATTAGCTCACCAATATATATATGTATATATATTAATATGCGCATCGATTTTGACGCGCGTCTTCATCTCAATCTGATCATATAATCACATTTAATTAAGGCTGTGGATCCAACGTGGCTTTCATCACTTTCTTAACATCACCAACCCCATTTATTAATTATTGACACTTTCAAGTTATATTTTATTTTTTTATCATCAAACCATAAAAATCCAATTAAAGAAATAACATGGCGAGATCGAGTACTGAATTAGAGTCTCTAATATTTGTAAAATTTAGTTTGAATTCCTTGTTTAATATTTTCAAAGGGAAAAAAAATCATTGGCAATTGTTTCACCACATATTACTAGTATAGTTATACAGAGCTAGCTCCCATGTATCGGGGGATAAATTAAGGCACATAGTTGAAGATATAAAACTTTTGTTTAATTTCTCATAAAAAATAATAAAATAAAAATAAAAATAAAAATAAAAAAACAGAGCGAGATTATCAAATTACAGATTCAAAAAAATCTTGACAAATCTGTAGAAACTAAGAAAAGCTTGCACACTAGCTACTACAAGAAATTACACTTTTAGCGATTAAACTTTCGGTGACTAAATACTCATAGTCACTAAACATTCTATTTTGCGACTAAAAGTTGGTCACAAAAATGTTTGGCCTATAAATACACTATTTTCAGCACCAAGTCAATTGACGACTGCTTATTTAGTCGTAAAAGGATAGCTTTAGTAACTAAACACATGTTTAGTCACAAAAAGTTATGGCGCCAAATGTTAAAAATGGAGGGAATGCCAACTTTTTATGATTAAAATAATTTAGTCATTGAAAGTAACATTTTGCAACCAAAACTTAGTCGATAAAGATTAGTGGCTTTTGGTGACTCAAATATTAGTCAAAAAATATTATAAGAAATTACACCTTCAATGGCCACACTCTTTTTCTCACTAAATTTATTTTGTTGTGACTAAGCGTTAGTCACAAAAACATTTACTAAAACATATGTTGTTTTTTACATGATTAAATTATCAAGTGACTAACCTTAGTTGTACTAAGTAATAGATCTTGAACTAATCATGTAAAAAGTTTGATATTATATACAATAAGATATATAGCAAAGTGTTATCTCTTTCAAAAACGTATTTTTTGTTTTGCCAATCATCCCTTTTTTCTTTCTTTCTTTAAAAAATATAGAATAGCGCTTTTTTTGAATGGTGATCATTTTTCTATACAAATGCGTAATTAAATTTTGTTTTTTGCCGAAAGTGTTTTAACTTACTGTTGTTCCAAAATTATTTTTGCGCAGGAAGTTTTTCCAAATTGCCGTGCTCTTACTCAATTTTTTAAAAATTAACTATCTAATTTATTAGGCAATATGTTAGTCATTAAAACCCTTGTACTAATTCTCTCGGTGAAAATCCTTAGCTATTTGCAAATTTGATGCAGTTTCTCCCCAGACTTAGTTTTCATTTCGGAGACTAAGTTATGTGGTCGGAGGGCAAGCTTAGTAAAATATAGACTTGGCTTCGATGGAGGGATGTATGGGATAGTGTAGGCAGAAGTGGTGGCCTCATTCTTCTTTGGAAAAAAGATTGGGATGTAGTGGTTAAGGGATATTCTCGAGGCTTTATTGATTGTTTTGTGACTTCCCCCGATGGAAAGAATTGGCGCTTCACCGGTTTCTATGGTCATCCTGAGAAAGTGCAGCGCCACCTCTCGTGGGATCTCCTTCACCACTTTGTCGGCAATTTACCTTGCCTTGGGTGATTACAGAAGACTTTAATGAGGTTCTGCATCTCTTGGAGAAGAAAGGGGGAGCTGTTAGATTGGATACCAGTATATTTGGTTTACAAGACGATGTGGTTAAGTGTGAAATTGATGATCTGGGCTTTCAAGGATATCCATTTACTTGGAATAATTGTCAAAACCCGGCTGGGAATATACAAGAAAGACTTGATAGATGTTTTGCGGATTCAAAGTGGAAGGAGTTGTATAAAGATTATAGAGTTTTTTATCGGGACTTTTTTAGATTGGACCATCGTGCTATTCACCTTGTATTAGATTTTAATCCGCAAGCCATTAGAGACTCATGGTGTTCGGACTGAAGACTTATTTTTGAGCCTTTATGGAAAACGAAGGACGAGTTTAAAGAGGTGTTGAGGGAAGCGTGGGTTTGATCGAGCATCGGAGATGATGGTCAGGCTCTTATTGATACTCTGAAACATTGTGCAGGGTCGCTTCGAAATTGGAGTAAATGAACGTTTGATAGCATTCCAAAGCATGTAGCTTCTTTACAAAGGAATTGACTGAACTCAATAAGTGTGACTGGAGCACGGAGGTAAGGAATAAGTGCAAAAAGGTGGAGATTGAACTGAATCAACTACTGGGACTAAAGGAATATTACTAGAAGCGAAGGTCGTGAGTGGACTGGCTTCGAGGGGGTGATCGAAATACCAAATGTTTCCACAATAAGGCATCACATAGACGGAATAAGAATCACATTATAGGGTTGGAAGATGATTTGGGTGTTTGGGTCACTAAGAAGGAGGATATTGCTGCTACGCTTAATAGTTATTTTACTAATATTTTTGCGACAACTCATCCAGATGAGGAAACTTTGGGAGCGGTGTTGGAGGGTGTGGAGAAGAGAGTGACACCAACTATGTCTAAATCTCTTGATGCTCCTTTCTTAGCAGAGGATGTCAAAAGGGCTGTGTTTAGTATGGGAGCATGGAAATCGCCGGGTCCTGACGGCTTTCATACCAGTTTCTTCCAAGATAATTGGGAACTAGTTGGTACAGATGTCACTTGTACGTGTCTAAAGGTGCTTAACGGTCTTTGTTCCATACGGGATTTAATGCTACTTACATTGTTCTAATTCCAAAGATCAAGTCTCCGAAGAAGGTATCGGATTTTCGACCCATTAGTCTTTTGTAAGTAGTGTGTTATATTATTATGAAGACCTTTGCTAATCGTCTGAAAGTACACTTGCCGAATATTATTTCGGATAAGCAGAGTGCTTTTGTCCCAGGTCGTTTGATTATTGATAATATTATTACGGCATTTGAGACTGTGCACACCATTAATAGGAAGACCGGAGGGAAGAATGGTTTGATGGCGTTGAAGCTAGATATGAGTAAGGCGTATGATAGAGTTGAGTGGTCCTTTCTTCAAGCTGTCATGGTACGACTTGGTTTCTCCAACCATTGGATTACATGTATTATGGATTGTGTCTCAACTACACATTTTGCCTTTCTCCTAAATGGTGAGCCAGTTGGAGATGTTGTCCCTTCCCGAGGCCTTAGACAGGGATGCCCTTTGTCTCATACCTTTTCCTCCTTTATGCAGAAGGTCTTCCGAGTTTGATTTGGAAGGCTCAATGTGATCGTTCCATGCTGGGTGTCTCTTGTGCGAGAGGAGCTCCTCGAATAAGTCACTTATTCTTTGCAGATGATAGTATCATATTTGGTCGAGCTAATTTGGATTGTTGCCAGTTGATCAAAGAAATTTTGGCTAAGTATAAAAGGGCTTTAGGACAAGTGATTAATCTTCAAAAATCAGTCATCAGCTTCAGTCTGAATTTGTCAATTGAGAGGAAAGATATGATTACGGAATGCTTAGGATTGCCATCGGGAGGAGCTCATGATATTTATCTTGGGTTGCCATCTTTTATGGGTTGGGATAAGAGGAGAATTTTTTATCGGATTTGAGAGAAAGTTTAGGCGAAATTGCAATTGTGGAGGGGTAGAATGTTCTTAGTGGGTAGAGAGAGATCCTTATTAAGGCAGTAGCCCAAGCCACATCCACTTATGCTATGAGTGTGTTTAATATACCCATCTCTCTTTGTAATAATCTCCAATCTCTCATTGCTCGGTTTTGGTGGAATGGAGGCTGCGATGATAGGAAGATCCACTAGATTAGATGGGAGAAGCTTACTAAGGCTAAACTCGATGGTGGTATGGGGTTTCGAGATATGTCAGCTATTAACAAAGCTTTGATAGCAAAACAAGGTTGGCGCATTCTTACGTCTCCTTCTTCTCTTATGGCTCGTGTTCTTAGAGCCAAGTATTTTCCCAATTCAAACTTCCTTAAGGCTAATATTGCACATAATGCTTCTTATGTGTGGCGGAGTATTGTTTGGGGTCGGAAGCTCTTAAAGGAGGGATTAAGATGGCGGATTGGGATGGCGAGAGTGTACAGGTTTTTAAGGATCCATGGATTCCTCGTCCAACTCTCTTCCAACCTATTTCAAGGCCTTCGTCAAACACGGAGAATTTAAAAGTGTCTGATTTAATGTCACCTTTTGGTTGGGATAAGGAGAAGTTGGAATCCATTCTCTTACCGATACATCAGGAATTGGTTTGGAGTATTCCCGTGAGTTCGAGGTGAATACCTGATAGGTGGGTGTGGCACTATGATGGCAAGGGAGGGTTTTCTGTTAGATCTGCTTATAGAGTCGAAATGGAAAGGTGGTGCTCTGTTTCTACGTTAGGAGGAGGAGCAGATTCAAGTTGGTGGAGGAAACTATGGAAGTCACAAGTCCCAAACAAAGTCAAAATTCATGTATGGCGAGCTTTTCATGATGCTCTCCCAGCAAAGCTCTCATTCTCTAAGGTGGAATTGAGGTGGACAAGCTTTGCCCGCTATGTCGGGATGATTTGGAGGATACTAGCTATGCTTTTTGGTATTGTCTTGATGCTCAGGAGGTTTGGAGGAATAGTGCTTTATGGCCAGTTTTGAAGAAGTTTTCGGGATGGCCTTTTTATGCCCTTCGCCTCTTTGCGTCTGCTCACTGGGATAGTGATGAAATGGGCGTGTTTTTTACAATCATTTGGTGCCTATGGCAGAGATGCAATAAGTGGATTTTCGAGAACAAAATGATGAATACTAATGATATTGTGGCTTGGGCGAGAAGATTCTTAGGTGATTTCTTGGTTTGCAATGGGTTGGACAATCCACCTAAAAAGAAGACTTTGGCCCCGAAAGTTCTATGGCATGCCCTTAGCCATGATCAAATCAAAATCAATGTAGATGCAACCATGGATAGTTCTCTGGAGTATATTGGCATTGGAGTGGTTGCTAGAGACAAAATGGTCTTGTCATGAGTTTTTGACTAGACGCATCTTTGGTAAGTTTTCTCCCCACTTAGGAGAATGTCTGGCTGTGAGGGAAGGTGTGTGTTTAGCCAAATTTCTGAAATTGGATAATTGGGTGGTGGAATCGGATGCTTTGAATATTGTTAGTGCTATCCAGAACCCAGCTGTGGAGGCACCAGAAGCAAATATCGTTGAAGATATTAGAGACTCTCTCTCGGTTGCTAGAAGTGGCATGGTTTGCTATATCTCCCGTGATGGGAATAGAGTAGCTCACTTTTTGGCGAAATATGCTATTTCCAAGTTTGTTTACTGTTTTGGGATTGATTATATTCCGAGATGGCTTAGTCCGTTTGTTAAAGCTGATCTTGCTATTTGATTTTCTATAAATATTAATTTTTCAAAAAAAAAAAAAAAAAAAAACCCTTGTACTAGTTCTTTTGGAGAAAATCCTTAGCTATTTGCAAATTTGATGCAGTGGAAGTGTATAATTACACACAAATTTATTTATTAGGAATATCTAAAAATATGCATGAAAGGTTGTGTTAAGTTTGTTGATTCAAACTTGAATACTCAAAATCACATAAATCTATTGAGAGAACTCCCAAAGGGATTTTTATTAATAATCATCGAATCTCTAATAACAAAATAACAAAGAAGCAATTAAATAGTAAACCTTAGATCATAATCATAATCCTAATTCTAATTTGAGTACTAAAAGATTACTCCTAGAATTTAATTCGTAAGATAATCCTGAAATAATTCTAATAGAGATAAGCTTTTAAAATTAAAAATAAGCCTTTTGATTATCATTTTTGCGTACTGCTTCAAAATTCTTTCAAATAAAACAGAGAAAATGACGTTCTTTAAGAGAAAAAAAGAGGTTTAATGCTGAGATTTATTTAAAACAGTTGATCGATCTATTCTAGACACCTCTTGTAACGCCCCGACCACCCACGTAGGGCCGACCACGCGAATGGGGGCCGTTATATTACTTACTTGACTTAACTTAACTTAATTTCTAAATCTAATACTTAGATTAATCGGGAAAATTTCAGAATAATTTTTTTTTCTTCTTTCGTTTTCTTTTGAAACCTCATTTTAAACTCGTGTTTTGAAAACATTATATACATACATAAACTTGTACATATGGGTAAACTTTATCATGAATACCCATTAATTGTTATGCCGATTGTAAGGTCCCATAATAACCTTTAAACCGGACTTAAAACATTTCATACATAACGTAACTTGATACTTAAATATACATGTAAAACTTCATAATCAAAATAGTTTGCAGAAAATATGCGTAGTGGTATCCCATACCGCCCTTCACTTGCTGCATCGTCTCCATAGCCCACTAGGTGAAGCTGTAGGCCTTTTATCTTTACCCACAGTATGGAATATATCTGATGAGCTTTCGCCTAGTAAGCACAAATATTATCTCACAAAAACATGTTAACATCACATAATATATGCATAAACCATTTATGTTCATTTATGAATCTTTTATGATCAATTATTAACTTGAACTTATTATCTTTCTTTAACATGTGGGCCCCTTGTGTACGTACCAGATGCGCGCTCTCCCGATAAAGTTAGGGTTTGCAAGGTTCCTAACAGTTCTGGGAAACACAAACTTGAACTTGAACATGAATAATCCTCCACCTGATGGGAGGTTGGTACGACACCTTAATTGTGTGTTCTTACCATGTGGTTTAACATTAGTGAGCATGCCTCATGATGTCACTATATCATACTCTATTCATGCACATGGCATATTTTAACATAGCATGACATATTTTGAAAACATAGCATTCTTGAAAACGTAGCATTCTTTAAAACATGACATTCTTTAAAACATGGCGTTCCTTAAAATATGGCGTTCCTTAAAATATGACGTTCTTTAAAACTTGACATTATTTAAAACTTGGCATTCTTTAAATCATGACATTCTTTAAAACATAAACATGGCATTCATAACATAGCATTCATAACATAGCATGAAACATATCATAGCATACTTGAAAATAGGCTACTGTCTTCCATACCGCAGGTGAGGTTTGTACTTACCTGAGGTCTTATGCTCTTGACTTAAAGTTTCCAACATGATACATCAACAGGTTCCTATTCCTGTTTCAATCAAGGTGTAAGATAAGATTATCCTATTTTACCATAAATCATTACATATGATGTTGGTATCTTAACCAACATCCATGAACAATCCTAGTCATATGTCCCCCTATAACATCTCATGCTAAACTTGTCTGGTTACTTTCTTTTCCTTGGGCTTCTATCTTATTTTACTTAGTCTGTAATCCATCGGGTTATTATCAATAACCCTAAGTCTTAGCCCATTTTATTAACCTTGGTATCCTTTAGAGTTATATTGGGTAACCCTTAAGGTCAAACTTAGTCAAACTTTTGGTCAACCAAAGTCAACATTTGGTCAACTAAGGTCAATCCTCTTTGGGTCAAACTTTTGGGCTTTGGGCTTAGCCCAGTAACTCGGATATAACTTTCGGTTACCATCCGTAATCGATTTGCTTACTAAACCTTAACTTGAAAATTTTCATTTTTCCTTAACTTGGAAAATTTTTGGGAAATCAATCAAAAACTCTTTACTTAACTTGTAAAAATTTATATTCTTAAAACGGGGCTTCATAAAATCATTAAGGGATGAAAACTGCCATTGGAACAGTTTCCATAATCAAAACAGTGGTTTTTAGGAAAAATACAGTTTTTCTAAACTGTTTTTAGAAAATTCTGTGTAGGAATTTCGTGTTCACTGCACAGTCTTTACAAATCAGTATCAGTTTAAAAATCCATTTTGAATCTGAAAAAGTTATCTCATAAAAGTTCTAGCTCTCGAAAAATTCTAAAACTTTCGTGTTTTACGAAAAATTAAATTCGGACTCTAACGTGTCCATTTTCTTGTTTGAAACCACCGACCGTTGCATAAAAACCTGGGCACGGTTAGGCTCGGGTTTTCATAAAAACCGAGGCCATTGGAGTCTTATTTTGAAAAACTGTTGTGTTGTCTATAGGAAAACCTCTTCCGAACAATTTTTATGTTTTACGTTTTCCCAAATTCGGCCTCTAAAGGCCTCAAATTCCACTTTCTAGAAAACTGGGTAGTTCACATCCGAACTGGCAGTTTTCAATTTTAATTTCGTTTTGCGTCCTATTTCGCGTAATCTAACTCAACCGAACACGCAGGAGCCTAAATAGCAAGCATGCAGCGTTTTCTAACGTCCCACTTGAGCATTCATGCAACCCAAACGCACCCATGCAAACCAAAAACCGAACTGCCCTAGCCTAGGTTTGCATGGTTCTAGGTTGTCTCACATTACTTCATTCATCCTCATACCATTCCATGCATTCACATATCATACCATGACCCAAAATTAGCAACCCAGCATGCTAATCTCATCCACATACTAGGACATACTTGGGGACATATAACCAATTAAACATTTAGCATGCAATTCATGGAATTAAAGCAAGCATGCAAATCATAATCAAACCACCCTTAACCTAATCAAGCACATCCTACATATCTCTAAACTTGGGCAATAAATAAGATGAGCTTATGCTCTTACATCCAAGCTTGAAATACACTTTAAATCTCCAATTTAAAGCTCAAAATTAAAAGCTTAAGGCTAAGGGAAATTACCTTTGTTTACACCAAGATTGGTGCTAGGTTTTGGGTCTAAACTTTTTCCCCTTTGCTCATCACCATAACCGGCCATCCCCTTCCAATTGGGGTTCCAATATTTTTGGCCATGCACATTAAACAACTACACATAAGCTTGATGTTCCAAACAAAAAAAAAACTTAAGGGTTAGAGGTTTTACCTTAACCTATCAAGGGTTTGGCAAGCTTGGTTCAAGCTTCACCCTTTTCTTTCCATGACCCACACAATCGGTTTTCCCTTCCAATGGGTTCCAAAATTTCAGTCCCTTAATGGCTGCCTTACAGATCCGGTCACCAGCCTAGAGGGTCCTTTCCTCACCTTTTTTTTTTTTTTTTCTTTTTGGTTCTATGGGTTTTCGGTTTCTAGAGAGAAAAGTGTGAGAAATCATTTTGGCATGGTTTTGGGAAGTTTTCCCAATTTTTCTGAGCTGAAAACCGTCCCCCCCTGGCTCTATTTATAGCTGCAAATCAAATAATTTTTTTGATTTATTTTTATTTCCAAAATTACATTTTGACCCCATAAAACACAAATATTTGCAAAAACACCCCTACAAGTGTCACTTGGCCAGTTATCTCCTTGGCCTCCAAGCAAATGATGACATCATCTTGCTGACCTCATCATGCTTACCTCATCATGCTTACATCACCTATTTTCCAAAAATTACATTTTGGCCCTAAAGACAAAATCTTTGCATTTTTGCCCTCCTAGGTGGCCGGCCATTGTCTTGCCTTGCAAGACAAGTTTTTGCATTATTGTGACATCATCTTGATGACATCACTATGCTTACATCATCAATTTTCAAAATTTACACTGTAGCCCCTAAGGATAAAATCTTTACATTTTTACCTCTTAGGTGGCCGGCCACCTCACCCACTTTCTAGAGAATTCTAAAATTCTTTCCATGCTAATTTAATCATTTATGATGTCATAAATTCATGGGGAGGTGATGTCATCATCTTAAAGCCTCGTTTGACTATTCCCTTAATACGCAGTCCACTTTTATGCTACATAGATATTTTTAATACTGTTATCTACTAATAACAGTATTTTATACTGTACTACAATCCAAATTTTATCTGTGTAAAAACGGACTGTGTAAAATTTTTCTTATTTTTCAAAGTCCTTTTTGCCCTTTATTTCCAACTTAATGTGCTTGATTTTTCAATGGTGGTTTTGAATCTTAATCTTCCTATCTTGTCTATAATGACGGTTTTTCACAGTATATTTTTCATACTGCTTATCGAATCTCAGTACTGTCATGCCTTTGACCTCTATGGTCAACCTTTGACTTTTTTGTCAAACTTTGACTTTTTCAATCAAAGTTTGACCAACATAAAATCATGAATTTTTGTTATGCCTTTATCACAAAAAACCCTATACATGGCTAAGTAACTATTTATTGAGTCTCATAATTAATTAAATGAGAACTCAAATATTTACTGATAAAATTATGAATTTCACGTTAATATTCATAATTTTCATGAAATATCACATTAACACATAATACGGACTTAAATTCCTTTAATTGTAAGTCCGTAGAAATTTCGGGGTATTACACCTCTTTTCTTAGTTACTTGTTAAAAAAAAAATAAAAAAAAAATCGTATTCATGAGAGCGGTTTTATGCTATTTGATTTATTTTAATTTCAAATTTACTTCAAAAGTTGAATTAGGATTTCATTAGAAAAGCAATAAATTGGTGAACAAAAATTCCGGTAAAAATTTAAATTATGAAAAAAAGTCTGAACACTTCTTTTAAAAAAGAAAAAAAGAGAAAAAAAAAAAAAAAAAAAACTAATTAAGTGAAGGTATAGAGAAAACGTGGAGTCATGGAGGTTAGTGGAGGGAGATGATCTGGCTGGAGTCATGGTCCTCATGGAGGTGCGTTAAAAAAAGGCGGTTATATTTTTTTCTTCAAATTTTTAAACTCAAATAGTTAAAATTTTAATGTATAATTTAAATTATCTATAAGGAAATACATTTGGTGAGGGCATTCGTGAATATCACGAATATTCTGAATATTTATTTGTTATTCCGGTACTAGGTTTGAAACATTCCCAAAAAAAAATTGTTAAAATTAAGTTTGAAAGTGAAACATAAATAGAAAAAAAAAAAAAAAATCTACTAAAACACATATTATATTGCCGTAATTTTTGAAAGAAAAAACTTCTTCGGCACAGTTAAAAAAAAAAAAAAAAAATATATATAAAATCTAACATCTAAAATCGAAAATTTTGGAGGGGAAAGTTTAACGAAAAATTTGGCGCTTCTTTTTGACTCTCAATTTGAAGAACTTTGAAAGATAAAAGCCAATTTTCTATTTAAAAACCAATCTTCAGTTTTCCACTTCATAAACTACAACTAAAAACTTGTACGGTTTCTAATTCTATCTCTCTCTCAACTTGTCAAATTTTTTTGTTCTCTGATCTATTCCAACTCTTACAACGATCTTCTTCCTTGTCATGGTAAGCTTTATCTTTCCCGTAAGCTTTCTTGCTTTGTTGGGGCTGGGCATTCCGACTTTAATTGATTGTGAATTTTAATGAATATCTTTCTTGGTTTTAATTTATTTGCTTTGCTATTTTGTCATTCATAGGTTCTTGAATGAAAACGTGCTAATTTGTTTTCAGAACAAACGAATTTTTTGTTTTAGCTTTTGATAACGTTTGTGAATAGGTCATTTGTTGAGTCGGGAGGTTTGCCATGATTTATTAGATTTTTATAGTTCTTATCTTTCTTGAGGACTTCTCAATTTTTGTTTCTCCTTCTTAGATTTGCTAACTGAAAATTTTTTTTAATCGGTTCTTTTTGCTTGACCATCATTCAATCATGATGAAATTTTTGTTCTTGGTACCGGTGTTAATTTTTTGTAGTTTAATGGTTACAACTCATCAATTCAAGATGTTAAAGCGTAGAAGTTATTCAATGCCTCAAAGATAAGTACAATCATGCAAAATGCAAAGTAGCTACTGTCGGAGGGTGATTAATAATGTATCCTTTATATTTTTTTCATCACTTTTCTCTAAGTATATTTTGTATAATTTTGTCTAGAAGGCGGAAAGAATCTTGGGTGCTTATGCTTTACCCTCAGAGAAAGCAAGCAGGCACAAGCATAATTTGATCAAGCATCATTTATCAAGTTTTCAATCATGGTCAACTTACCCGCTGTCACTATACGTACCAAGTGTTCATATTTACTTGTAATGTACATTTTATACTTAGAGATATATTCATTTTTTTAGTTTATGTATTTAGTTTGATTGTTTTTATCTGTTAATATTGCACTCTTGTTCGATTTGATGTTATAACCCTCTATCAACAATTATGCTATTTACTAATATTCGAAATGTATTGTAATATCATATGTTAGACATTTGATTTACTAATATTCGAAATCTATTATTTTATTCTTTGACTTTAAATTGATGAACGGTTTTTTAAATCAAGAAATTGAATCTCTTTTGGCAACATAAAACTTAAGGGGTGTTTGGTGAATGAGTTTAGTTTAAGATTTTTAAGTTTTAATGGTAATTTTTTAGAAAAGACAAAAAACTTTTTCAGAAAAGACAAAAAACTTTTTCAGAAAAAGACAAAAAAATCATGATGAAAAAAGTACAATTTAGCTTAAACTAAACTCACAACCAAACAAGCCTAGTAACTCAAAATGGAAGTCATTTGATTTCAATGACCACAATCTAATCGTTAGGTAAAAAGAAGTCTTAAGCTTTTATAAATGGTGATTAATATTGACTTTGACTCAGCCACTGTCAATTAGTTGCTAAAAGTTTATGAAAAGGTTACTCAGTGACTAAGAGTTGGTCGATCGCTGCAAAACTAAAAGTAGAGAATTCAGTTATTAACCATTATTTGCTAAATTAAATCTTTTAGCACCTAATCTACGCAAAATGCTTAAAAGTTAATTTAATAGTAACTAATTATTTGTTCGCCGATGGGCAAAAATAAATTTGATCTTATTGCAACACAGATCTTTGGTCCCCTTAAGTTTTAGTGTGACTAATTGGAAACTCTTTTACAATTAAATTTTTAGTTACAGAAAACAAATTATTTTGTGACTTTTTTAGTTGCAAAAGACTTTCAACGACCGACATTCAACAACCAAGGCGTGATTAATTTTTTTTTTTAGCCACGAAAAATTTTTTGCGACTAATTTTGAACTTTTCGTAATTAAAAATGTAGTTCTTGAAAATGAAATCTCTTATTGTATCGTTATGAAAAGCATGCTTCTTAACTTGTACTATATTTGTTATAAATTGTGCCTTTCATAATATTAGTATTGATAGCACAAATTAAACAACCGCACTCGTGTAATCATTGATTCAAAGGAATATAGCAGGCAAAAGGAGATTGACTAATTAACTTAGTTTAACAAAGCAAGCTAAGCAACACCCTATGAGTAATTAATACCACACATTATGAATAATTAATAATGAAGCAAATAGACATTATACTCAACAATGGCGTCCCCAGAGGAAGGATCAAATTTGTAAGTGCTGGCATGAGCATAACCACGAGCAAATCGGAAAAGACCGCTGCCGCCGATGACCGGCATCTCTCGAACCTTGTTGAAGACAGGATTCCTTCCTAAAATAGTAATAGTACTGCCATTGTACTTGCCCTGAACAAAAACAAAGTTCATAGCCATCAACAAAGCAAACTCGTCTTGCGAGGAAGTCACTCCATAAAACCCTTGAGCCCTTCCCAACAACTTGGAGCTCAGATCGGGCTTCTCGGTCAGCGGATCATCGATCATGTTCACCGTTCCGAACCCCGTTTTCGATGCCGATTTGATTATGTTGACGGCGCTTGCGTTTGCGCCGCTGAATATGTCATGCCAGTAGAACCGGAAGTGGCTCAGCTTTTCCCTTTTCAGCCCCAGTTGAAGCAGCTTCCGATCCATGGCACCTGATCTCACGAATCCATGCCCATCTTCTTCTTCATCTGCTGAAACACTAAACAGCAGCCACTTGATCACAATAACTGCAATAATATTAATTATGACTTGGCTTCTTGAGATTCTGGCCATATTCTTCGATTCCTCCTGATAAGTGAGAAGTAAATAATTCTTGTTTTCTCAAATTAGCCCAGTGTCTAGGTACATATCCATATATATGAGTAAAGTCTGTGTCTTTCTTATAGCCAAGTCGCTTGCCTTTAGTCAAATCTGTCGGTGTACATGTGTCTTCTTTAAGTTGAATTTTCGAACTCTTGGGTGGACTAATAGCGAACCTGATGATGCCACGTCATACCTGTGATGGAAACTGGACTAATTGCTCAGTGGACACGTGGTGTGCTGTAATTGGTGAAACTCAATTAATAGAGGGTTTGGTAAGATGAGGTTTGTGAGCGTACGATGGACCCGGGTTTCTAGAATCTTGATCCCCATTAATGATCGCAACACTACGAAATTAAGGAAAATAATAATAATAATAATAATAAAGTTAACGAAAGTGTTGAGTTGGTTCGTTGGAAAACTTGTAATAAAAGTCTTCTTTTCTTGTTTTTTTTTTTTTTTTTCGGCAAAGGAGAATACTTGCAGTGGTCCGCTAAAGACAACCACCGACAGCGAGGAAAATGTTTGTTATTTCTTTTTGGTTCAGCATACGTATATTCGAAGGCACAGATGTCCGGCACTGCTGGATGTACGAGGGAAGTCAGAAAACAGGTAGGACCATGACAGCTGGCGATGAAAGTGCTCGGTAACATGACGGCCCATGAGAAAAGTGGAGAAATTGCAGTTGTCAGTTCAATGAACGACAAAATATTTGACTTCAAGGGCTGAAATGTAAAATTAATCACGGTTTGGAGAAGATACCATCTGGGTGTAAAAGGAGGAATTGGTGTTTGTACCCCGTGCAATGGACGTTCTCAACCCTCCATGTGCATCGTCCAAATGTGTTGTTTATGTCAACACAAAGGAAAACATCTGGAGAATGTTGAATATAGTGAACATTTAAGTATAAAATTAACACAGAAAAAATAGAAAATTTTCCATTACTTACTCAGTAAGGATAAGGTGATGTTTGACATTTCATTTTATTTTAAATTAAACTGTATTTTTTCATCTCAGTTTTTATTTTTTTCTAAAAAATTTTTTTGTCTTTTTTGAAAATGTTTTTTGTCTTTTCTGAAAAGCCAACAAAAATTACTATTGAAACTTAAAAATATTAATTCAAACTCATTCACTAAACACCCCCTAAGTCTTTTCTTTTATTTTCATACAAGAAGGAAAAAAAGAAAAACCTTTCCTTTCCTTCTTTCATAGTCTCCTTCTTCACACCATGATTTGCTCATTGAAGCAATGTTCACCCCCCAACATCATTCTCCAGCCGAGCCTAGTTTGTTCGGATTGGAAATCTCTCGTCTCCTTCCCCTTTCTCCGGCAGCCAACAATCCCATACCCAAGGTGACACAATTAAAGGTGGTGAAGAAGGTCAGATCGGAGTCTACTTCCCATGTAGTGGGCCCTCAATGTGGTGTTTCTAATCCCCTAACCATGAACTTTACTCTCTCAATATCTATTAAAAAAACGAAGCATGCTTTTTTTTTTTTTTTTAACTATTCTTTGTTGGGCCCCAAATTATAGCCTTTTCTGCACCTAGTACAACTGATCAATTGTCAGTTTTTTTTAGCACTGTAGATGCTAAAAATCTACGGTCAAATTTTAATTAGGGTTAGTAGATTAAAAAATAACATTTATTTGGGTTCTTGGACATTGTATATGAAAGTTACAAAGTAGTCACAATCACAAAACAATACAAATAAGTCAGAGAAAATGAAAGAATTGAAGAATGACAGTACCAACATTTAGAGAGGTTCGTCGGAAGTGTATTACGACCTTTGTGTATGTGGGTTTCATTGTGTATGAAAGTTTTCGTACAATTAAATTACAATTTCTATGTTTTTTGACAGAAAGACTGTAGATGAGGACTTCGAGAAAGAATGAACGAGGGTTTTTTTTTTTTTTTTTCAATGAGGGGGGTCTTCCTCTATTTATAGATGGAAAACAGTGGGTCTAAATTCGTGGGTAATAGTGGGCAATTCCCCACTATTCCTAATGATTCGAAATACGTGCAAGGACGTGGATCACGCTACCACGATTGATTGTGGGCTTGGCAATAATGAAGATTCATCCTTTATGATGTCATGATTGATCGTAGGCTCGGCATTTATGGTGATTGATTTTTGTGTGATGTTTGCCAAATATGAACGCTGAATGACGAACTAGTCATTCACAAAGACTAGGGATTAGGCATCGTTCGTCATTCATTTTGTTGGGCCATATACTTATCCGAGCCATACTTGGTAAATTGACGGGTCTCAAAGAAACAATACCAACTGATTGAGTGCGGACATTCTTTGTTCACCCTACTGCCAGGTTGAAATCGTTCATTGGGCTGAGCCAAATGTTTGAGAATATTTAATCCATCGCGTTCTGACTCTCGTCGTTTATTTATTATGCGATCGTAAAGACTCAATGACAACGTTATGGGGAGACGAAGTCTGACCCCAATAGATAAGCCCCTATTCTATTGAGCAACAAATCCTTGATAGAGTGTTTGCTAACCATTCAAAAGATGAAGCGTGTTGATATTTAGCAGTGTCAAATCACAGAAATCTGGAAGAAACTGACACCAATTAATTGAAAATATCGAGCCACAATAAAATAAATCTATTTTACGCGTGGAAAACGCAGATTGGAAAATCCAAAGCGATGGTTGCCCCTTTTTCGAAATTTGAATAGTTGTGAAAGAACGTCTCTGAGCAGGAATCTGAAAGATCTTGTGATTCATGCCGTTTGATTAGGTGTGATCAGAATACCAAGGCCATTCAATCCCTTCGTAGGGTTTATAACCTTCCACCTCCTTCCTTTCCTTTTCTTATTTCATTGCTTGGAGGTTTCCGATACACTATAGAGTCCTAGAGTTTCCAAAGACACTCGAATCTCAAGCAAAATTTATTCCTCTTTGTTTTATGTACTTTTGATTCGAAAGGTTTGTTTTACTACTATTTCTGAGTTGTTTGTGGCTAGTTTTTTGCATTTTCTCCAAGTGAGTGATCTGGCTTAGGGTTTTATTATATTTTTCTAGGTTTTTGTTTGAGTTTTCAAGTTGGTGTTCTTCATGCTCATCCCATAACTTCATAGGATTCCAAATAATTAGGGCTTAGATTCAAATCTTATATCCTTCAACCAAACATCTATTCGCGAACCACCATGGACAAAGCGAGAGGTAAGCGACCACTAGAGGGACGTTGAAGTCCCAACGAACATCAACTTCAATGAAAGTGATGCTGAGGATGACGAATTGATGTTCGTCATTCATCGTTCGAAGGAGGAGTATGATTCCCTTTAAAAGAAAAAAGGGCCCCGAGTCTAGCCATGAAGTGTCAAAGAGGAGTCGACTGGCAACTGTGTCCAGAGCTGGAGTTCTATATAACGACCCGCCTAGCACAAGCCGTTACCATACATACATACTTACTGAACTTATCGTATTTACTAAATCAGCGAAAACAGCGGAAATTTTTTTTTTTATACGGAGCTTATAAACGTCTAAATGTATAAAGCGTGTCTTAAATAAAATATTCAACATAAGAGAAATACATAATGAACAAAACACGTAGCGACATCAAACTCCCACATTTCACAGTATGCCCTGCCTCGCACGTCCATCCTGTATCACACATTGTTGACAGGTTGCTTACCTACAGCATAGATGTAAGACAGTGAGCTTTCGCACAGCAAGTACAACTTCCTAAACCGCGACATAACAGACATAGCCCAACATTTCTCATCCTAACTTGGCTTGTCATGGCATATCTCATCATATCATAATTGCATTCATCATAACATACTATTTCACATCATTGCATAACATAGCATTGTATAATAGATGCATGATCCAGTTATGCTCGTATTATGCTTTATTCATTCTTAAATTACTTTCATACTTATCTCACTTATCTTTTTATCTTTCTTATGGGCCCCTTACTTGAGTGTACGTACCGGGCGTGAGACTATAGAGTGGTTGGGGCGGCCAGTCCATTTCCAACTCAAACCATAGTCCAACCCGACCTTGGTACGGGTCGGTACGACACAGGCAAGCTCGCTTGCTATCTTGCTTTCTTTTCATCATGTCATTCTTGAACTCATTATTCTTGTAAGAATTAGTGAGCATGCATCGTGATGTCACATATTGTTAAATCATACCCATACCTTTTTCTTGTCATCACATGCGTTTCTAACATCTCCTTCTTTATTCATAAACATATCACATAACATTCAGCATACAACAACATATCATATAGCAATCAATCTAACATACCACATGGCATACAACAAAATATCGTAACACATAACATTGCAACAATAAGGCATACACCCCTAGCACACATTTACGTACTTAGGCAAGTACCAGAACAAAGCCTATGCTGTAGGCGGAGTTGTACTTACCTCTCTTGCTATGTCCCACGTGACGCTGTTCTTCCTCTGAGTACAGCTGCAAGTTTCTCCCTGCTTGATGAAGGACATAGGTAAGAGTCTAATTTACACTATGGAATGTTGGTGACCTAACCAACATACCTACAAAATCCTAGTTGTATGTCCCAATACTCGATGCCTTACTTGGTTACAAATAGTAACCCTATTGTTTAAGAATAATCTGTGACGCCCCCTTACTACGTAGGGCCACCACCTTACTTACTTAACTTAAAATTTAAGAATACTCGAAGAAAAATTCAGGATAAATTTTTTTTTTTTTTTTACATCATTTTAAAACATCTTTCGAACTTCAAAACTTGGATTTCATTTTAAAATCTTGACTTCAAACCCATACACTAAAATTGTGCATCGTACTTTGAACATTTCATATATAATATAATTTGATACTTAAACATACATGAAAACTTCATAACTTAAACAATATACGGAAAATATTGCGTAGTGGTATCCCACACCGCCCTTCACTTGCTGTATCGTCTCCAAGCCCACCAAGTAAAGCTACAAGCTTTTTATCTCTACCTGCAGTATGGAATATATCTGATGAGCTTTCGCCCAACAAGTACAAACGCGATCTCACAAAACATTTTCATTTGACCTCTTGAAAACATACTTCATCATAAACATATGCATGAACCATTTATGTTCATTTATGCATTTCCTTTTAACTTGTACTTATCTTTCATATGGGCCCCATAGTGTACGTACCCTTAACATATAGCGTGCCTCTAGATACAGTTAGGGTTTGCAAGGTCCCTAACTGCTCTAGGAAAAACATGAGTGATTACACTCTCTCGCATCAACGAGAGGGCGAATCCATAATTTGAACATAAAAATCCTCCACCTTGGGGGAGGTTGGTACGACACTTTACTTGTGTATTTTTACCAGGTGGTTTATCATTAGTGAACATACCTTATGATGTCACAAAATCATAACTTATAATACACATGACATATTTTAACATAATATGGCCGCTTTAAAACATGGCATCGTTAAAATATGGCATTATTTAAAACTTGAAATTCTTTAAATCATGGCCTCATTAAAACATGATACATTTAAAACGTAGCATCTTTAAAACATAGCATTTAAGCATAGCATTGAATATTTGAACGTACATTACTATTTTTCCATACCACAGGTGAGGTTTGTACTTACCTTAAGTCCTACGCTTTTGACGTAACATTCCTCGAGATATCTCAACAGGTTCCTATTCCTGTTTCAAAGGAGGTGTAAGATAAGGTTAACTTATCTTACCATAAATCGTGACATATGATGTTGGTATCCTAACCAACATCCATGAGCAATTCTAGATGTATGTGTTGTATGTCCCCTCTAATATCTCTTGTAAACCTGATTGGTCACTTTCTTCTTTATCCTTGGGCTTATACTTTACTTTTACTTGATCCGTAATCCATTGGGTTATTATCTCATCAATAACCCTAGGGTTTAGCCCAATCCATTAATTTGGTATCCTTTAGGGTTATATTGGGTAACCCAAAAGTCAACTTTTGGTCAACCCAAGTCAACATGTGGTCAACTAAGGTCAACCCCCTTGGGTCTAACGTTGGGCTTTGGGCTTAGCTCAGTAACTCGGACATAATTCCGGTTACCATTCGTAGTCGGCTTGATTACCCATTTTTACCTTAAAACTCCATTTCTTGATTTTTGGAAAGCATTATATAATTATCTTCCAAAAATCCATTTATTTGTTTGTAAAAACTCTTTCTTCATAAATCTTGAAAATACTTGGCTAAAATCATTATTTTCTTTACTTCTTGGAAAAACGTGGAATTTCAATTCTAAACCTTAAAATTCCACTTCTCTTGAAAAATCTTATTTTCCTTTAACTTATGGAAAATTCTATTTTTCTTCAACTTGAACACTTTGGGTGAATAATCCAAAACTCTTGTAAAAATTCATTTTCTTAAAACGGAACTTCATAAAATCATTAAGGACTGAAAACCGCCATTGGAACAGTTTTCGTAGTCAAAATAATGGATTATAACACTTTACATTTTTTTTTTAACACATTTTGTAAAACTTTAGTGCTGGGATTTTCGGATTCCCTAAGCACTCTTCGTAAAACAAACCCAGTTTAAAAATCCGTTCATAATCTGAAAAACTTGTCTTCATGAAAGTTGTAGCTATCGAAAAATGCTAAAACTTTTGTGTTTTGTAAAAAATCCAGATCTACCTAGATTCGTACCAGTTTTCGTTTGAAACTGGCTGACCCTGAAAAACCGAGTGAAAACTGGGTCTGGGGATCAGCCACGGGTTTTCATAAAAACGAAGGCCATTGGAGCCTTATTTTAGAAATCTGTCAATGTTCTCCTCTAGGAACAACCCTTCCGAACAACTTTCGTGTTTTAACTTTTACCCTATTCGGCCTCTAAGGGCCTAAAATTCCACTTTCCCGAAACTAGCCAATTTCGACTTCGAAATGGCAGTTTCGGTTTTTAATTCCGTTTTACGTCCTAGTTCGCGGAATCTAACTCAACCGATCACATCGGGAGTTTATACGTCATTCAAGCAACGTTTCTAACATCCCATACATTCATTCTTGGCCATCCATCACACCTATGCAGCTCACACAAGCCGAAAACCCTAGACTTGGCTGCATGGTGCTCTTGCTCTTGCATCCATTCATCAAGCATCACATTCATCCTTTTTCTAGCAACAAATCAGCCACTGCCTTAGGGCAGATTTTTGACCAAAACTTAGGGGACTTTACTAACACATCTAGCATGCATCCTAACAATTTTTCAAGCATAAAATCATGCAAGCAAACTCCAACAACAAGCCAACCAAACCCTAATCCCTAATCAAGCACATACACCGAAATCAAGGGCTGAAAATAAACTTGGACTTATGTCCTTACAAATCCATCTTGAATCACCATAAACATGCTTAAATGGGACTTAATTTCAAGCTTGGTTCAAGAAATTACCTTAACTCAAGTTAGGGTTTGAAAATCCCAAAACTCTTGCTCCTTTGGTGGCTCACGGTTTTGGCTCCACCATGGATTCCAAAATTTTCTCTTGGTTGATCCACTAGAGCCGAACCTCACCACATGATTTCTCCTAAAAAATTTTCCAGATTTCCTTCACCTTTTTCACTCTCCAACCCACGGTTTTGGTGGCCAAAAATGGGTCTCCATGGCTCCAAAATTTTTCCTTGATTCTCCCTAGCAAACCGAGCAACACACAAGCACAAGCCCTCTAGATTTTTTTTCCAGATTTCTTTCCTCTTTCTCTCCCTCTCTCCCACGGATTTTGCCTGGAAATTTTGGCAGCATTTGGCTGCTTTTCTTCAATAAAAATGTAGGTTTTCTTGAGTGACTTTTTATAGAGTAAAGGGGGAGTGTTGAACACACTTTCTTTTCCACAAAAAGTGGCTTTTCTCTTGCTTCCCTTGTGCTGCCAGCTACTGCCGAAGATGAGGAGGGAGAATGGGGGAACAAGTAGCCAGATTTTGTGGAGGAAATGGGGGAGGAGTTAGCTTGCATTGGTGACTTTGTTGACCAACTTTTTCTCCTTAAATCAAGGCTTTATCACATGCCTTTCTTTTCCCTTAGCTGCCGAATATCCAAGGGAGGGGAGATGGGGTTGTGGCCGAACTTTTTGGGGAGCCAAGGGGACATGTGTCATTCAATGGTGCAAACGATGTGTGGTTGGTTGCTTCTCCTTAAATTGTGGCTCTTGTCTCCCTTCTTTTTCCTTGAATTTAGGCTTTGTCAATCATTGCCTTGCCATTCCCATGTGCTTGCCAAATATAGAGGGAGAATGGGGAGGTGTTGGCTGCATTTTTTGGAGAACAAATGACACTTGATTGGGTGATGGAGAGGACACCACACCTTACCAATTTAGTTCACATCTAGTTAGATCTCAAAGGGAACATCATTCCTTAATTTAGGGCTTTATTCCCATTCTCTTTCCTTGGTTGCAGCCGAATATTGAGAGCAAGGAGAAGGGCTAGATGGGTTCTAGAGTCCTTCTAGAATTTCTTTCAAAGCCATCTAAGGCTTGTGATGTGTCACACACATGTGATCATCCCTTAAATCATGGGTTTTGTTGTCATTTTTCTTCCTCAAAATTAATTCATTCTTCTTTTCCTTTGTGTCACACAGATATTAAAAAAAATACTGTGCTCCGTATTTTGGTCCAAAATTCTTCCATGTAAAATTGAACCAAAAACTTTCTTTCTCCAATTTTCAGAGACCTTTTTGCCCTTTAATTTTGATTCGGTGTGCTTGATTTCTAAGGTGGTTTTTACGGCTTATTCTTACTTTCTTGACTATAAAAAGTCTTTGCAGTCTCTCCTTATACTGCATTTCATCATTTTCCGAGGTCAACATTTTTGACCCGTACTTGGTCAAACTTTGACTTTTTCAGTCAAGGTTGACTTTTTCGGTCAAACCTTTAACTTTCTTAAAATTTCATCATTTTTCGTTCTTTTTCTTCCCTTTTCGTTCTTTTTGACTCAAAATGCCGTTTACCAACATCGGCATTCTATTCCGAGTCTCATAGCCAGTTAAAAGAAAAATTCTAACCTTGGCTAATAAAATTACAAATTTCACATGCGATTCATAATTTTCCATGAAACATCACATAAACACAACATGCGGACTTCTAATTTCTAACAAAAGAGAAATCTTAAGTCCATAAAAATTCCGGGTATTACATCCTACCCTCCTTAAAATATTTTCATCCTCGAAAATCGGATAATTCTAAGTGGCTTTTCTCGAAATCCACCATAAATCCATAATGGTCTGCTCATGTTCCCATTTTTAATACCTCAATGGGATCATATCTTTTACACAGCACCATAATCTTACTTCTATTTCATCTTATTTCATACCTCATATCCTCGTACTTTCATGCTTTCATGCTTACTTTCGTCATTCTTTCATTCCTATCGTCATACTTTCATCATGTTCATCATATCATCTTACTTATCATCATACTTTTCATCATACTTTCATTCTTTCATACATGTCATCGTACTTATCATTTCTTCATATTGCATCACAAGAACTATTTTCATGAAATTTCTTAGCAAATTTATCATATAACTTGCAATTTTGAAAAGCATATTATATCACATAACTTTTCCATACATGAAAAATATATCGTATCTTCATATTTAAGATACTTTTCTTTAACTTTAATTAAGGGCTCAGCGAATATTGAAAATATTTTTCTTTCAATTTAGTTGAAACTGAGGACTCTCTTGGTACAGTGTTAATCTTATGCTATTAGAACCCTTTTCTTTTCATGGTAGCCCCTCTCTTGGAATTTCTTCCTCAAGGATTCAGCCGTCTTGCATAACATGGTGACCCCTTTCTTGGAATTTTATTCCTCAAGGATTTGGCCAAGGACCCCTCTCTTGGAAAAATTTTACTCCTCAAGGATTTGGTCCTTTACATTACATTACATGATTGGGTTCTAATGTCGCATAAGACTAAGCACCATACGTAAAAATAACTTTTTTAAATATTTTCCATATTATTCATGGAAAAAAAATAATACATAATATTCTTGAAAACATTTTACGTCCGAACTAGCAGTTTCGGTTATTAATTTCATTTTACTTCCTATTGCGCGAAATCTAACTCAACCGAACACGTGGGAGCCTAAATAGCATACATGCAGCATTTTCTAACTCCCACATGAACCATCATATCATCCTATCGTGTCCATGCAGCCCATCAATCAAACTGCCCTAACTTAGGGTTGCATGGTTCTACTTTTACATCACATTCATTCATGCACCAAAGCATTCAAACTTAAGCTAGCAACCTAGCATAAGCTGTCTAGGGCCGGTTCACACAAAATCAGGGGACATACAATCCATTCACCATCTAACATGCAACCTAGCATTCAACAAGCACAAATCAAGAAAGCAATTAACAAAATTAAACCAACCACCCTTAAATCCTAAATCAAGCACAACCTAACCACCTAGAGCAAGAAATTTAAATTGGACTTATGTCCTTACAAACTTCAACTTAAAATACAAGTAAATTTCAAATTGAAAGCTCAATTGAAAGATTAGGGCTAAAGGAGTTACCTTGATTAAAGGCTAGGGTTTGGACACCAAACTTCTTCCCTCCCTCCTTGGTTCCTACAACCGGCCTCACACCTTGGCTAGAGCACCAAAAATTTTTCTTGGTCCCTTGGTTAGTTTCCCCCTAATCCGGCCACATCACAAGACTTTTCCCCAAAAATTCCAGCTTTTTCTCTTCCTTTTCTCCTCCCCCTTCACTCGGCCACTTAAGCCAAAATGGCTCCAAAATTTTTCAAACTTTTTCTCTTGGTTCTCACTAGAAACCCGAACACTCCCTAAGCAAAACCCCTTTGAAAATTTTTGATATTCTTTTCTCCCTTTCTCTCCCTAAGCTTCGGATTTTCTGAAAAAAAAAAAAAAGAGCAAGAGTTTCCCTAGATTTTTTGAATAAAGTGAATAATGCCTCCTCCTATTTATAAAGGTGGGGAATTTTTTTAAAATTCTAGAAAAACCCCATAAGAACTAATATTTGCACAATTAGGGGGGTGAGGTGGCCGGCCATATGCTTGGTGAGCAAGGAAATATTTCTTTCCAAGCTTAATAAAATAATTATGATGTCATTAATAGGGGATTAGGTGATGTCATCCATCATTAAGCCTTGTTTGGCTATTTCCTTCAAAATGCAGTCCATTTTATAGCTACACAGCTATTTCCAATACTGTGTTCACTTATACACAGTATTTTTATACTGCACTGTAGTCCAAAATTTATCTGTGTAAAAATGGACAGTATAAAATTTTTCTTATTTTTCCGAGTCCTTTTTGCCTATAATCTCTACTAGGTGTGCTTGATTTTCTAAGGTGGTTTTAAAGCTTACTTATGCTATATTACCCGTAAAGACGAGTTTTACAATATCTTTTTCATACTGCATTTCATAATACTGTAAAGTCAACCCTTTGACCTTTCTTGATCAAACTATGACTTTCTCAGTCAAAGTTAACTTTTTGGTCAAACCTTTGACCTTCATGAAATCATGTACTTTTTCATCCTTTTCGACTCAAAAGGCCGTCTGATAACCTTAGCATTATATTTTGAGTCTTATTGACCCATAAGAAATCACAAAATCTAACAAAAGCTCTAAATCGAGCTTTTTCATGAATACCTTCATGGCATAAAATTAATTTCAAAAAAAGAAATAGTAACATGAAAAATCTAGGTATTACATTCTATCTGTTCCTCCTATTGCTCGACTGAGTAGGCCTCCACGACGAATTGGCATGGAATCATTTCTTCGAATACCGAACCCTCCTTCTACTTTGACCAAAGATGACTTGGCATCTATCAGGGGTTGATAGGGGTTTCCCAACTAAGTCCAGCTTCGCCTTCCTTTCGCGAACAAACAAGCAGACACCGTGTCGGAGAGTTGGTGCATGTATACTATATATTTTGAATGTGAATTTCGACTTTTGATCCATTCCCTCATTATTCAAAGCATGCATCATTATCAGCTTGCGATTCCTCAGCTGATGCCAAACGGGATGAGAGTCTTTCTGGGTTTGATAGTGATTACAGATGAGGCAGACATCGAATTATTAGTAGATGATTTCCTCGCCCTTTACTACCCAAAGGTGAACTCGATGGACCATGGCTGCTACTTGATGTTCCTAAGGCGGAAACAGCAGGTTGTCAGGGAAATGAAAAATGCCAATAGATATTGGCAAGATCGATACTTTTTCATGCTAATGAATAAAAAGCTTTTGGGTACATTGGCGAATGCCCCTTTATGGGGTCCTCTTCGTAAGTTTCAAACGAAGAGCATCGAGAGAAAGATCATACATATGTTACTGTAATGATGATGCTAAACAATATCATTTTGCATTGCAGGAAAGGAGCCAAGGAAGCCCCTACGGAAGGCGATTTTGTTTGAAACAACGCTCGAACGACTACTCGCCCAACCAAATCGAGAGTGGGATGAAATCAACATTCCTAACTGGTTCAGATTGTCGAGCCTTTGGAAAGACTTTGTCATAATCCAATCAAGTATAATTAAACGAATTCCTTCCTGGGATGATTGGCCATTTGTGATCAAGGGATTGTTAAGGAGACTCTTCGGCACTCTGCTGTTCATTGAGCCACTATCTGATGAAGAGGCTTTGATTGCAGAGTTGGCTTTAGACACAATAAAGATCGATTTCCCATCCCTAAATGAATTTCCCACAAGGAAAATGGTGGAAAAAAAGGCTACGAAGGTAGCAGCGGCAATGAAGGTAGCCCAAGCCGCTCAAGCACTCGATCCTACACCGTTCCCTTACATTGAATCATCCTTTAAGCTTTTGAATATGCCGAAGCAAACCCCTGCCAAAAAACAAAAGGTAGATGGAAAGCCCAAGAAGAAGGCATCGACAAGTGAACAAAATAAACCAGGTGATCAAAAGCCCTTGAGCGAAAAGAGTAGTGAGGACATGCATAATGAAAGTAATGTCAAATCTGGTGATAAATAAAACAGGGAGAAGAATTCGGCCAAGGAGGTTAGAACAAAGAGAAAACAAAGTAATTTCTATGCAACAACAGGTGAGGTTAAACGAGCATTGATTTTACAAATTAACATAGCGGGGAGAACAGAACAGCACATAAAGTAAGCTCACAAAGGATTTCACATGCTGGTTTTTGAACTCGGAGATTGGGGGTGGTTACAATTAAGGAAAGAAAGAATTATGGCACAAAGACGTTTTACGTTGCTGCTCCAAAGAGGTGATGATTTGAGGACAAATCCTTCTCAAGAGGAGGGGAATGATGTGGATAAACATGCAAGGAGGATTCAAGCTGCTGGGAACATTTTTAGGGGAGGAATTTGATAGGAATTGGATTATTGTTTCCAGATTTGGTATCGGATTTTGTCACATTGTTGGCGTGGTTTGTCTCAACTATACATGGCCAGAATTTTTAAAAGAGAAAAACGGACAGGTTAAAGGCAGATTTAAGTTTTGAACAAAAATAAAAATTGTAGGTTTCGACGAAATTTACAACTTCCGTTAAGAAAGTTTTCCTAAATTTTAAATTGATTTAAAGATAAAATGAGATTTTCAAAACTATGCATAGTACAAGAAATTTCCTACACAGATGCATTCTAGTAAATTAAAATGCTGTTTTAAAAGCAATTTTTAACGTTTTACAATATCTTTTAAAAAGAAACTACAACCTTATAAAAATAGTTTTAAAAGGTTTAAAACCAATAGAATTTCCCAAATGATTCAAAAAAAAAAAAAAACGTACTATATTTTATGAAAGGTAATTTCAAGTAGTATGATAAAAAATACTTGATTTATAAAGTTATGATATTTTCAAAACATATGAATATGGTAATAAGTTTATGACTGATGGTAACCGGATAGGATGCCAATTTATTATGTTGGGGCCTGTATCTATGATTACTAATGGTAATCGGATAGGATACTGATTTATTATGTTATGGTTGGTAGCTATGATTACCAATGGTGGTCGGATTGGATAACGATCTAGCATGTTATGATTTGTAGTAAGATAGACGATTCTTATCTCATGCCTTGTTTGAAAACAGGAATATTAAACCTGTTGTCGTGCCTTGTTGAAGCGATAGTCCAAAAGCGTAGGACAATTTGTAAGTACAACTCTGCCTACAGCATGGGCAAAATGTTTTTATTGCATTGCATGTTTTTTAAAAATTCATGCAATTATTTACATGATGTACATATATTTTATGTTTTATGTTTTATATTTTATGTTTTATGTTTTATTATTATGACATCATGAAAACATGTTCACTAATAATAAATCACATGATAAGAACAAGATTAAGTTTTCAAGCAAGAAACAGTTAAGATTCAAGTTTTCAAATATGATCAATCAATAACAAGTTTTCATGTAATAAAATAAGACATGCCAGTTTTCTTGTGTCGTACCGACTTGCCATGAGGACAGGTTTAAACGGTTTGGTCCATGTTTTGAGTTGGATTGGACTAGCCGCCCCAACCACTCCAAGACTATACGCCACAGTACGTGCACACATGATATGTAAGGGGCCCATAACCAAGTTAACATAAGAAAGCATAATTGATTCATAAGAAAGATAATTGGTTCATGCATTATCAATTCATACCTTCTTTTACTGAAATTATTTTATGGAATAAAAAGTTGTACTTTCTAAGTATAAGCTCATAACTTACGTTCATGCTATAGGTAAGCAACCTACTACTGGACAAGCTTGATGCAAGACCGTGGAGATATGGCATTGCAGATTGTGAAATTTGGGTTGGACACTATCACGTGTTTTGTAAAATATGTTTATGTTTACGATATAATATGGTTTATCAAATGTGTTAAAATAGTTTTATAACTCTTTACTCGATTGAGTACATATAAATAAGTATGAGAATAAGTTAGGTTTTAAATTTGAGTTTAAAATGAACAAAAAAAAAAAATTTCCTTATTTTTACTAAATACAAGAGTATGTTTATAATAACCAACCCTTTTACAAAGTTACGATTTCCTTTTTAAGGAATCCAAGTTGTACTATGTATGTTTATATGAAATGCCTGATCCGATTTTATCAAATTATATTTGAGTTCTTATAGCCTTATAAGACTCAATAATAGTTTGCTTAGTCAAGCATGAGACATTTTGAGGAAAAATCAGAATAAAAATTTATGATTTTATTCCTATCAACATTTGACCAGAATGACTTAAGGCATGATTATGACGGTATTGTAGTATAATAAGTAATATGGAAATTATACTGTGAAAAACCGTCATTACGGATAAAGAAGCAAGAATAAGGTACGGGACCACTTTAGAAAAATCAAGCACAATATTTAGAGCAATAAGGACTAAGTGGCTTCAAGTCCTAAGAAAAACCAACACACAGTCTAGTTAAGTGCAGATAAATTCTAGACTGCAGTCTAGTACAACTGTACTGTTGTTAGTTGAAAATAGTATTTTTAATATCTGCATTGGTATAAAAATGGACTACAAATTAGGAGGAAAGCCAAACGGAACCCTAATGGGAGGATACCTCATCATGGATAAATATGTGAATTTATAGATTTTTGAAAAATTAGGAAGTATTAGGTGGATTACTTGGCCTCTAAGGACCCATCATGGCTAGCCACCTCAAGGAATCAATGAGCAAATATTTTACTTTTGAGGTTAGATATGCAATTTTAGGAATAAAAATAATTCTAAAAAAGAAATTAATTTTCACCTATATATAGGTAAGGTGGGATGAGTTTGTGACCATTTAGTGAAACCCCTAACTTTCTAGTTCATTCTCAACTCACTCTCCCTCCCCTAGGAGCCGAATCCAAAGAGGAAAAAAAAAATGAGAGTAAGGGTCGGATTTTGAGGAAGAGAAGTAAAGAGGGAAATTTTTTGTCCAAGACCTAGAGCCATTCTCAAAGCTTAAAGGTAACTCTCCTAAACCCTTTAAGCAATTCAATTAAGTTGTGATTCAAAAGTTTAAGTGCATTTCATGTTGGGTATGTAAGAGCATAAGTTCACCTTTATTTTTCATGCAATAGCGTAGATTGCTTGATATGTGCTTCAGTAGGGTTTAGTGGTCTTGATTTATTAGTTGGTGCATGTTTATGAAACTATGTATTAGAAATTATGTGGTATGTATAAATGCCTATTATGTGTTTGTAATATGTCCCCACATACTCAAGAAGAGGCATTGCATGAATGATAATGATGATGATGATGTATGATGAATGGAGGATAAAAAATTAATCCAAAATCCTAATTTGGTAAAAGTTACCATTTGGGTTTGTAAGGATGGGAAACTAATGCATGATGATGGAAACCATACGTAACGCACTGTATGTTTTTTGTAGGCTCACGGTTTCAACTGTTTGAGGTAGCGTGTGCATAATTTTATGTAAAAATCAACCAAAGTTGAAAACTGCCAATTTCGGATTAAACTAGGCAGTAATCTGGAAATGGAATTTTGAGGCCTTTAAAGGCCAAATTTGGAAAAAGTCAAAACTACAAGGTTGTAAAAAATTGAAAACCCTAGAGGACAATGTGGACAGATTTTGAAAATGAGCTCCAAAGGCTTCTGTTTTTTTATGAAAATCCGAACCTCGTATGCCCAGACCTTGTGCATGACCAGGGGGAGACCTTGTGCACGACCAGGCAGTTTCAAGAAAGAAAAAGGATAAGTTAAAGGTAGAATCAAGTTTTGATTCAAGAACAAAAGTTGTAGGATCCTTTGAGTCTACAACTTTGATGAAGAAAACTTTTTCAAATTCAAAACAGATTTTAAAGAAAAACTGGACTTTCAAAACTGTACAGGGTATAGGAAATTCCTGCACATAATTTTCAAAATAATGCATGAACAGGCAATTCCTGCACATGCACTAACAACCAAATTTATGGGACTATTTTCAAAAATAGTTTTCAGAATTTTACAATTTTACTACCTTTGTTTAAAAATGAATTACAGTTTTATTAAAAACAGTTTATAAAATGGTTAAAATTTTATCAAACAAAGTCTTGTAAAGAAAAGAAATAAATAAATAAATCGGGCCAAGTTATATGATAACAATAGTAAGACATATAGTCATCAGAAAGGTTACTAAATTTATTGGGCCAAAAATTATTTTGAACATAGTAATAAAATGATGACTATTAGTAACCGAATAGAATACCCAAACTATTGGGTTGGGCCTAAAACCCATGGTTATCAATAATAACCTAATAGGGTATTACTTTAAAAGTAATTGGGCCTTAGTTACCTAATAGGGTATTAGTCTAAATATGATTGGGCTTATACCCAGGGTTACTAATAGTAACCTAATAAGATACTATTTAAGTATAATTGGGCCTTGTACCTAAGGTTGCATTAAGTAATTAAACAAGATACTGTTTGATTGTAATTGGGTCATGTGTCCTAGGGTTACATTTAGTAACCGAATAAGATATCATTATAGTATGTGGGGGACATATAACTTGGGTTACTGGTGAAAGCTGGTTAAGGATACTAGCATTGAATGTAATAATTTATGGTAAGATAGGATGATCCTTATCTTATGTCTTTTTTGGAAACAGGAAAGTAACCTATTGTTGCAACCTGTTGGAGCAACAAACCTAAGAAGTAGCAAAACCTATAAGTACAACTCTGCTCACAGCATAGGCAAAAAATGTTTTTACTACTTGTATGTTTTCAAGCTCATGCATACATGTTGAGGTGCATATGATCTATGCTTTATTATTATGGCATCATGAAGTATGGTCGCTAATGATAAATCACTTGGTAAGAATGAGAACCCAGTTTCAAGTAAGAAATTGTTTTAAAAGACCATTTTCGAGAAGAAAACTATTTTCAAGAATTTGTTTTCAAGAAGAAAACTATTTTTAGGAAATTGTTTTCAAGAACAAGTTAAGGAAAAGTTTTCGAGTATAATGGCAAGCAAGTTGCCTCGTGTCGTACCGACCCATTCTAGGTTGGGTTTGGTCCATGGTTTGAGTTCGATTGGACTGGCCACGCCAACCACTCCATAGCTGCGCACCACAGTATGTACAATCATGTTAAGTAAGGGGCCCAAAAACGTGCTAACCTAAAACATCATAATGAAAGCATAATTGATTCATGCATTATTTTTATCACGAAATGTTTTGTGAATTAAAAGTTATACTTACTGAGCAAAAGCTCACGACTTACGTTTATGCTGTAGGTAAGCAACCTATTGGCAATACTTAATACAAGATGGTGGGGGCTTGGCACGGCTAGCTGTGGAACTTGGGATGGAGACCGCTACGCATTTTGAATTATAATACTTGTATTTGTTATGCTATATACATATTGAAATAAGTTTGATACTCAAATACTTAATTAAGAAAATGTACATATATATATATATATATTTAAATATGTGATGAGTTAGATTTTCAGTTGTCAAGTTGTATAAAAAAAATATTCCGTATTTATGCCGAGTTAAACAAGTTAAGTAATTATGTAAGATAATTATGGTAACGGCCTACATTAGGCGGGCCATCATAATGTTTAAGTAAGTTAAGTATTTAAGTTAAGTAAGCATAGTATGTAAGCACGGTAACGGTCCTACGTGGTCAGGACGTTACATTCGGGACGTTACATATAAACTCTATGACTTGCACACAAAAAGAATTTTCATATCTAAAGATGTGCAATTTCATGACAGACAACTCCACCCTCCGATAACCTTGTTCTGCCACACTCTCTTATTTAACATAGTCACAATAATCCTAGTCCTCAGCCTACCATGCCTATGGATGAAGAATTGAGTCATGAAAATAACCAAAAAGTTGATGACCATCCTCCTACATCACCACCGATGAGAAGATCCACTCATGAAACTCGTACTCCATTTTATCTTCAAGATTGTCACTGCAAGTTGCTCACCTGTAATTTATCATCTCCAGAGTCTTCTTCAAGTCTTGTAAGTACTCATCCTTTACATCAATATTTTTCCTATGATAAATTTTCCCTTTCTCATCATTCCTTCCAAGCATTCATTTCATCTACCTCAAAACCAAGGAGTTTCAAATAGGCAATGCTCGATGCAAACTGGAGTAATGCAATGTCAGAAGAAATAAAAGCTCTTGAAGATAATCAAACCTGGACACTCACATCATTGCCCCAAAATAAATAGGCAACAAGATGCAAATGGGTGTACAAAATCAAGTACAAAGCAGATGGTATAATTGAGCACTACAAAGCTTGTCTCATCGCCAAAGGTTACGATCAAAAAGAGGGGCTCGACTACCAAGAAACATTTGCACTTGTAGCACAGCTTACTACCATGTGTTGTTTACTAGCCATTGCAGTAGTGAAAAATCTGAGCCTTTATCAACTTGACATTAGTAATGCTTTTCTTCATAGGGATCTAGATGCAGAAGTTTGTATGTATCTTCCACTAGGTTACAAAGAAACAACAAGTCGAGATATGGTATGCTAATGAGGACATGGAGGCTCAAAGGAATTCTCATGAACTAATTCAAGTTCCAGTTGGTCCGGTGACGAGAGCTCAAGCTAAAAGATTTTGATGTTTAATCATATTGTGAGTTATTCTTCTTGAGTTCTTGAAAAAACTTTTCTGAATTTATCGAGGATTCCTTGTGGCATTCTAATCGACTTATCAAACGGATTTCCATAACCGTTTGTGGCATTTTCAATATACCAAGGTTCTTGCCTCGCTAAATAACGAGTTGCAGTTTCCATCAAACTTGAAAGATCTTGGATTGTTGTTTCCAGATTTGGTATCAGGTTTCGTCACGTTGTTGGCGTGGTTCGTATCAGTTGGTATCAGAGCATAGGTTCTTCTAGTTTGCCTATCCTTTCTTGTTTTTTATTTTTATAAATTTGTCCTAAAAAAAATTCGATCAAAAAAATTCATTAAAAAAAAACATTCGGCATATATTAAAAAAAAAAATTTTTTTGGCTGCACTAAAAAAAAAAAATCAGTGATATTAGTGTTTGATTCATAGCCAAATTACTTGCTTTGAGATTGAGGTCTTCTAGGATTTTGAAACCATAATCTGATTCCCACTAGGTATATATATGTATATATATAAATTGAAATTGTATTTAATCCTGTTTCTTACGTCTACACCCTTTTTTTTTGCCATAACCTACGTTTGAGCGTCAAAAAAAAAAAAATCAAAATCCGTGACAAATTTGATCTGTTTAGTTTGCTTGTCATTTTAATTTGTTGCTTAAATTCTTGTTATTGTTGTTCGATTAGTTTTGAAAGAACTAAAATGAAGAATACGAGTGGAAAAAGACAAGAGTGATGAGCATATGAGAGGGTAAAAGCCGAATACATTGAGAAAAGCACGAGTGAAAATTGAATGAATCATTCTTTGAGAGAAACATGTGAAGGAGTGTAGTGAGGTCCTTTTTATTTTATTTTATTTTTTCCATACTATTATAACCTTGTTTGTAGATTTCAATCATGCCGCAAGATCAAAGAGAAAAACATAAACGAAGAGCTTCCACCAACCAATCTTCCAAACCTGCAAATGCAAGCATTATTGGAGGAGATGAGATGGATGATGACAGTAAAGTTGGAGCATATACATGAGAGGTTAGATAGGGTAGAAAAGGAACACAACAGGGACAGCCACCGTTTGCTCCAAACGCCCCAAGGAGGAATAGGTTGCATCAAAAGGAAGTTGAGGAAGTTGATGAATTTGAAGGGGAAGATTTAGAGGAGGAATTTGATTGGATGTCAATGGGCAGCCGTAAGAGATACGGTAGGGATGGAGAAGCTACGAACTAGATAGACAACAACTTGGGAAGTAGTAAGACGAAAATCCCTACATTTCAAGGAAAAAGTGATCCCGATGCATATCTCAAGTGGGAAAAGAAGATGAAGCTGGTTTTCAATTGTCACAACTACACCGAATTAAAGAAGGTAAAACTTGCCGCAATTGAATTTACTGATTATGCTATTATATGGTGGGATCAGTTGTGTATCAATAGGAGACGGAGCAGAGAACGTCCTATTGAAACTTGGGATGAGATGACGATTTGTGCCGAATCACTACTATCCGGATCTCAACTTAAAGCTGCAAGGTCTCCATCAAGGTAATAGGAGTGTTGATCAATATTATAAAGAGATGGAGATGGCGATGATTGCAGCCAACATGGAGGAGGATCGGGAGGCAACAATGACCAGATTTTTGAATAGTTTAAACTGAGCGATTGTCAACACCATCGACCTGCACAATTATGTGAAATTGGAGGATTTGGTTCATATGGCAATCAAGGTTGAGAGGCAACTCAAGAGAGATGGGACACGAGTAAGACCATTCCCACAAAATTCAGGCACAGCACCTTGGAGGTCGAACTACCCAAAGAAAGAGGAAAATCAATCCACGTCCAAGGCCAAACCTGAACCCAAACCAGCCACCATTACTACTGCCTCTCAAAGTAAATTAGCCCCTACTCTGACTCGCAATAGTGAGATTAGGTGTTTCAAATGTTAGGAGAGAGGGCACATAGCAAGCCAATGTCCAAACAAGCGAGTTATGGTGATCCGAAAAAATGGTGAAATTGAATCTGAGGATGAAGCTGCTCTAGAGGATATGCCATAGTTGGAGGACGCCCCAAAAAGCGATGAGGAGTTCGAGGCAGATCAAGGTAAGATGCTTGGACTAATTGCATGATGAGCCTTGAGTTTGCAAGCCAAAGAAAAGGAAGAAGAAGTACACTGGGAGAATATCTTTCACACTCGTTGCCATGTGAAAGACAAGGTATGTAGTGTTATTATCGATGGTTGTAGTTGCACTAATGTTGCTAGTACTTTCATGGTTGCAAAGCTGGGGCTCACAACACTTAAGCACCCTTGTCCATACAAGCTACAATGGATGAACGATAGTGGTGAAGTGAGGGTTACAAAGCTGGTTCTTGTACCGTTTCGAATTAGAAAGTATAATGATGAAGTATTGTACGATGTGGTACCAATGCAAGCTGGACATCTTCTCTTAGGAAGACCGTGGCAATTCGACTGATGTGCACAACATGATGGCTTCATGAACAAATACTCATTCACACGGAATCAACGGACAATCACTCCAGTTCCGATGACACCGAAACAAGTCTATGAGGATCAAGTGATGTTGCAAAAATTGGGTGAAAAGAGGAGTGAGGACATGCATAGTGAAAGTAATGTCGAATCTGGTGAGGAAGAAAACAAGGAGAAGAATTCGGCTAAGCAGGTTAAAACTAAGAGAAAACAAAGTAATTTCTATGCAACAACAAGTAAGGTTAAACAAGTGTTGATTTTAAAACGGATCAACATAGGGGGAGAACAGAACAGCACATAAAGCAAGCTCACAAAGGATTTCACAGGCTAGTTTTTGAACCTGGAGATTGGGGTTAGTTACAAATGTGGAAAGAAAGATTTCCTGCACAAAGACGTTCTAAGTTGATGCATCAAGGAGGTATTGATTTGAGGACAAATCCTTCTCAAGAAAGGGGGAATGATGAGGCTCAAAGGAATTCTCACGAACCAATTCAAGTTCCAGTTGTCTGGTGACGAGAGCTCGAGCTAAAAGATTTTGATGTTTATTCATGTTGTGAGTTATTTTTCTTGAGTTCTTGAAGAAACCTTTCAAAACTTATCATGGATTCCTTGTGGTGTTCAAATCGACTTATCAAACGGATTTTCATAACCGTTTGTGGCATCTTCACCATACCAAGGTTCTTGCTTCGCTAAGTAACGGGGTCACGGTTTCCATCAAACTTGAAAGATCTTAGGTTGTTATTTCCAGATTTGGTATTGGGTTTCGTCACATTGTTGGCGTGGTTCGTATCATATGCAAGCTTCAAAAGTCTCTCTCTGGTCTTAATAAAGCCTCCCGTCAATGGTTTGCAAAACTCTCAAACAAGCTGATAGCTCTGGTTATAAGCAATCAAGGGCAGAGTATTCTCTATTTACTAAAGTGGTGTATAATACTTTGACTCTCATTCTTGTGTATGTAGATGGCATCATCATTGTAGGCAATGACTTGACTGAAATTCAAATGATCAAGGAGAGATTACGAAGCGGTTTCACAGTACTTGGTGACTTGAAGTTTTTCCTTGGCATTGAAGTTACCCGCTCCAAAGATAGGATTTATTTAAGTCAACGGAAATATGTTCTTGAACTACTAGAGGAATTTGGTGCTCTTGGCTCACGCCCCTCCAAAATACCAATGGAACAAAATTTAAGGCTCTCTAAATCAGAAGGGGAACATGTCTCGAATCCTTCATCCTACCGACGATTAATTGGCCGGTTGCTCTATCTTACTGTTACTAGACCAAACATTACTTACTGTGTTCAAATACTAAATTAGTTCCTTGCTCAACCACATCATCTTGTTGCCACACGGATTTTGTGATACCTCAAAGGGAGTCCAGGACAAGGCATACTACTATCCTCCTCCAGTTCACTTCAACTACATGCTTATTGCGACTCAGATTGGGCGAGTTGCCCAGATTCTAGGTGTTCTGTAACAGGTTTTTGCATTCTACTTGGTGATTCTTCCATTTCATGGAAATCCAAGAAACAATTACTTTGTCTCGATCCTTTGCAGAGGCAGAATATCAAGCAATGACTTCAACCTGTTGTAAAATAAGTTGGCTGCTCTACATGCTTACAGACTTTGGAATTAATCACCCTCAAACTGTTTCTCTTTACTATGATAATAAAGCAGCCTTACACAGTGCTGCTAATCCTATTTTTCATGAACGAACTAGGAACATTGAAATTGATTGTCACCTAGTTCGTGAGAAAATTCAAAGCGGAACTTGTTTGTTCACAATAGTAACTAGCATACATTTTAACCAAATTACTTGGAACTGATTCTTTCAATGGACTTTTTTCCAAGATGAGCGTACAAAACCTTCACTTGCCATCTTGAAGGGAGGGGTGTTGAAGAGAACGTAATTGGTTGCTTGATTTGCCTGCATTGATTTACTAAAATGTTGTAATACAGATTTGAGATTTTAAATCTGTACACTTTCCTTACTTTGTATTTTTCTTAATTCTAGAGATTGTACAGCTTTTTATTTGCTTCCTTCCCTTTTATTAGCCTAGAGAAGTCAACTAGAATTTGTATATAGCTTGTACTCTGCATGTAACACCCAGAATTTTCATGGACTCATGTTTAGAAGAAATTGAAGTCCATATTAAGTGTTCATGTGATATTTTCTGAAAATTATGAATAGCAATGTGAAATTCATAATTTTACTAGCAAATGTTTGAGTTCTCATTAAATTGGCTATGAGACTCAATAAATGATTGATTAACTATGTATGAAGCTTTTTATGGAAAAAGGCTTAACAAATTTCATGATTTTATGTTGGTCAAAATTTGACCCGAAAAAGTCAAAGTTGACTAAAAAGTCAAAGGTTGACCATAGAGGTTAAAGGCATGACAGTATAGTTATTCGATAAGCAGTATGAGAAATATACTGTGAAAAACAGTCATTATAGACAAAATAGCAAGACTAAGCTATGAGACCATCCTAGAAAAATCAAGCATACCAAGTTAGAAATAAAGGGCAAAAAGGGTTTGAAGAAATAAGGAAAAATTTTTACAGTCCGTTTTTACACAGATAAATTTTGGACTGCAGTGCAGTATAAAAATACTGTTATTAAGTGGATAACAGTATTAAAAATATCTGTGTAGCATAAAAGTAGACTGCGTTTTAAGGAAAAAGCCAAACGAGACCTTAGGTGATGATATCATCTCACCATAGATTTATGACATCATAAATGATTAAATTAGCATGGAAAGAATTTTGGAATTCTCTAGAACGTGGGTGGTCGGGGCGTTACACTGCACATTTGTGTTTGTATCAAAAATGAAAGCTTTCAACCAAAGTTTCTTTTTTGTCATGTCCTGGCCTACATATATTGGTAGAACACATTTAGGAATAAGAATATTTTACTTAATCAAAATGAGTATTAATATTAAAGTTGGTACCATTTGTCCACAAACTCTTTAATTAGTAGGTGATAACTTGGTCTTTATTCCTTTTATTTATTTTATTTATTCTTTCAATTTTGGCAAAATAATCCTCAAAATCTTAAGATGTTGGCAATTTAAGCTTGCTGTTAATCTTAGCCTTGGTTTGGTTGAGTGGAAAAGAGAGAAAGGAAGTTAAAGGAGGACTTTTAGTGTTAGTTTGGTTTCCATTTTAGTTTAAGCTGAGTTGTACTTTTTCATCATGATTTTTATCTTTTTCTGAAAAAGTTTTTTGTCTTTTTTGAAAATTTTTTTTGTCTTTTCTGAAAAATTACTATTAAAACTTAAAAATCTTAAACTAAACTCATTCACCAAACACCCCCTTAAAGAGAAGTAAAATTTTGGTTATTTGGAAGGGCAAGAAAATAGGAGGGAAAATTTTGATTAAAAAAATTATTGATGAAATCACCATTTGTCTTTTCTTTCTCATTATCTTCTAACTTTTTTTGACGATATAATTATTAAAAGCATTAGAATAGATTTTTTCTTTTTTCTTTTCTTTCTTTTCTACCAAACAACAAGAAAGAAAAACCTCCTTATTTCCTTTACTTTTCCTTCCTCTCTATTTCCATCCCTTCGACCAAACATAGTTTTTGATCCATCTATTTTGCCGCCCAAATGTTTTCTCGTTCCGTTGTAGGCCTACACGATGCAAGCCCTCCACATTGCAGCCTTCCTCGAAATATTACAGTTTGATTTGATTCATGATGATTTAGTTTGGAATTTAAAAATGTTTGTTTTGGCTTTGTTGGTTTTCAATTTGGCTTGTTGATCTTCTATTTTGAATTTCTTGCGGGGCAGATGTGTTTTTAATTTTTGTTAAAATGAAAATTATGATTATATATTTCTAATAGATCTATTAGATCAATTGTATTACACATGATTTAATCTATTATAAAACTGATGGATTTTGCCTGAAAGTTTTTAATTGCTAACACTTTTAACTGCTCGTTTGGTCTTCAGCCTTTTTATGGAGTTGTGATTTCGTTCCTAACTTTTTTTTTTTTTTTTGCTAAAAGTACCTAAGCTCTTTAAAATGGTACAATTTGTTCATTTTTACTGAGAAAAAGGTTACAAATAGGATAGGATATACATATGACACTTGTAAGTTGAATTATGCAAAATTTTTTGTTAATTACTTTTTTATAATAAATCATATATGATTAATATGACACTTTTTTATTAAAACTTTAACCCTTATTTTTATTCGTATTTTTAAAAGTACTAAATTATTTTATTCTTTTAAAGAGTTTATGGACTTTTCAGCTACCAAAAAAATTGAGAATCAACTAGTAATTAAAAATAAAAAATAAAATAAAATAAAAAAGAAAGAAAGAAAGAAAGAGATCCTATAAATTACTTCTACAGGACCAATAATACGGATTACGCAAATATTTTATAGAGGTGGTGTTTTATACTCCGACAGGGTTGGCCACATTAGTAATGATGTTTTACATTTTTCTTTGTAATAAACTTACGGACCAATAAATTATTTTGTTAGACTCTTACCAGTCTAATACGAAGTCTCATCGGCTCCTAATAATTGTTTATTTCACACACTATTCATGCATAAAATTCACAAATTATCTGTTGCCCACTTGCTCTAATAATTGATGACGTGCAATAGACAAATTTATTATTATTATTATTATTATAAAGAAAGTGGGTAACAAGAATGACATGGATATTTATTATAAATTTTCTTACCTATATTTGAATTTAAAATTGCATGACTATCAAAGTTATTGGCTACGTCATTGATGACTTAATTAAACGGTCAAACGATCAAATTTGATGACTTAATTATTCTTTGATTTGCTCTGTGTATGGATCACATGCAATGGCAGTTCATTATTTAATGGGTTTTGGAAGTTGTATCCAAATTGCATTCAATCTAGATTACTATTATTAATGTAAAACCCAAAATTTTGTAGACTTATAATCTCCTTGTTCATAAGGAATTAGAGTCTAATTTATGTATCTATGATGTGTTATATGAAAAATTATGAATAATAATAAGAAATTCATAATTTTATTTAAACGATGTTCGAGTCCTCATTTAATGATTATGAGACTCAATTGATGATTTACGAGCCAAGAATGAAGTTTTTAAAGGAAAAAAAATGAAAAAGGATGAAATTTTACGAAAGTCAACCTTGACCGAAAAAGTCAAAGGTTTGACCAAAAAGTCAAAGGGTTGACCAAAAAAAAAGTCAAAGTTTGACCGGAACGGGTCACAACGTCGACTTCACAAGTATGATGAAGGAATGTGGAAAGAATCTCCGAAACTGAAGTTTTATAAGCCATAAATCCACCTTAGAAAAAAATCAAGCACACCGAAAAAGAATTAAGGGCAAAAAGGTCTCCGAAAAATTGGAGAAAGAGAGTTTCGGTCCAAAATTTACATGGGAGAATTTTTGGATCAAAATATAAAATAAGAATGCTCATCACAGTATTGGAAATAACTGTAGAGCGCGAAAGGAACCGTGAAAGAACGAGATGGCCAAACAAGGCCTTGGAGGAGCTAGTGGAAGATGACATCAACCCTTGACATCACCCCCCCACTAACTCAAAGTTGCATCATGTGGATTTTACCATGCATGATGGCCGGCCATACATGGGAGACAAAAAGGAAAAGAAAAAAAATGGGAAAGCCTTAAATTAAGGAGAAAAGTGCACCAACTTTTGTCCATCAAAGAAACCCTTCCATCCCTTATACTTTTTGTTGGAAAAAGTGAGCCAAAACTCTCACTTTCCTTGAGCATACTCGGTAGCAAAGAGGGAGAGAAAGGGAGAGTGAGAGCAAAGAGAAATTTTTGGTTTTTCCATCTCAAGGGTTTCGGTTTTACAAGGGAGAGTGCTAGAGAAAGATTGGAAAAATTTCTTGTGGATCTTGGAGTGAGTGGCCGACCAAGAGCAAGAAAGAAGGAGAAAAAGAGGTGAGTAACTCTTAACAACTTTTTGGGATTTCCTCCTTGTGATGCTCGGTTTTGTTAGAGCAAGAAGAAGCTAACACAAAATCTCTTGGATCTCTTTTTCTTGAGCAAGACCGTGAGCCACCAACAAGGAAGGACTTGAGAAATTTTGGTGAGCTTTTGGGAAGGAATCTGAGCAAGAGGAAGAAGAGAAAAGGTAAGAAAAACTTGGTTATTTTTCTTGTGATTTTTGGTCTTGGTTAGAAGCAAGAAGAGCTAACAAGAAAAAAAATTCGGATGCATTTTCTTGGAAGAAACCGTGGGCTAGAGCAAGCTAGAGGAACCAAAGGAAAGTTGGGATTTTCAAAACCCTAACTTGGGTTGAGGTAAAATCTCTTAAACCACCTTGAATCTAAGTTTTATTTAAGTGTTTTTGATGTTGATTCAAGTAGTTTGTAAGGACATAAGTCCACCTTAATTTCTGCCCTCATTTATGGTGTGTGTGTGTGTGCTTGATAAGATTAGGGTTGGTTGGCTGATTTTGATGCTTGATTGCTTTAAAAATTGTGCTTGAAAATGATGGATTTTTCATGCTAGAAATTAGGTTGTATGTCCCATAAGAGTAGGCCAAAAATCTGCCCTTGGCAGCCATGAGAGCATGCTAGACTTAGGGTTGGATTTTGTGTGATGGTATGTGATGATGCATGAGTTAGAACCATGTAACCCTAGTCTTTTGAATTTTGGGATTTGGGGTTGCATGAGTAGAATGAGATGGATTTATGGGTGGTAATGGGACGTTAGAAGCGCTGCTTGATGTTGTCTAAGCTCCCGATGTGATCGGTCGAGATAGATTCCGCGAATAGGACGTAAACCGAAGAGAGGAACCGAAACTGCCAATTCGGATTCGAATCTGGCCAGTTTCGGGAAAGGGTAATTTCAAGGCCCTTAGAGGCCGAATGAGATAAAACTCAAAACATGAAAGTTGTTCGGAACAACTTTTCCTAGAGGACCACGCAACAGAATCTCGAAATAAGGCTCCAACGGCCTCTGTTTTACCCGAAACCCGTGGCTGAACCCTGGGACGTTCTCCACCCAGTTTTTCAGAGTTAACCCGTTTTCAAATAAAAAATGGTACTGATCTAGGCTGAACTGGATTTTGTGGAAAACACGAAAGTTTTAGCATTTTTCGATAGCTACAACTTTCGTGAAGACAAGTTTTCAAATTCCAAGCCGATTTTTAAACTGGGCGCGTTTTGTGAGAGACGCGCAGAAAGTCCGAAATCTTGCAAATGAGTCTCACGAAAATATTTTCTAGAAAAATGGTAAAGTGTTCTTAAATGGTTATTTTAGCTTCGAAAACCGTTCCAAAGGTGGTTTCCGACCCCAAATGATTTTATAAAAGATTTATTTCGAAAATCATCAATTTTAAAGGCTCGGGTTTGAAATTCACATTTTTCCACAAAGAAAAGAAAAAGAGGATTTCATACCAAACATTCCAAGTTAAAGAAAATAATGAGATTTAACCAAGGTATTCTCTAATTAAAGGAGTTAGAATTTTTACAAGAAGAATGAAGGATTTTTGGAAGTTAAATTACACAAGATTTTCCAAAAATAAGGAAGAGGAATTTTATAGTAAAATTGGTAAGCAAGCCGATTACGAACGGTAACCGGATATTATATCCGAGTTACAAACACAAGGATAACCAAGGGTTGAAAAAAAGGTTGACCCAAGGTTAAATAAGGTTAACCTTAAGGGTTACCCAACATAACCCTAAGGGATACCCACATGTATATTGGGCTAAGATTTAAAGGGTTAATGGAAATAACCCAATAACAAGAATGTATGAGCAAAGCCCAATAAGAGAACAAGGCTCTAACTAAAAAGGTTACCCGATGTAACCTCATAAGGATTTATCAAAGTCCAATAAAGAATGGGGATTTAAGTGGCCAAGATGGATACCATGTATAGGGGACATACAACCAAAAGTAGATGTGAGTGTTGGTAGGTCACCAACACCTTACGAAAGGATCCTGATCCTATATTTTTGGTATATCAGGAAAGTGAATTGCCGTTGCCGACGAATTTAAGGAACGCGATTCTAAGGATACGGCACTAGAGGTAAATACAAACCTCACCTGCAGTATGAAAACTAGTAAATTATGTTCAAATATGTGGTTTTCAAATATGCTGCAAAATGTTGTGTGCTATATCTATGAAATGCTATGTTTTATGAAAAGTGCTATTTTTACAAAGTATCATGTTTATAAAAGGTGCTATTTTCGTAAAATGCTATGTTATAAAAAGTGCTATTTTTGCAAAAGATTATAAAAGTGCTATATTTGCAAAATGTCATGTTTATAAAAATGTCATGTTTGCAAATGCTATGAATGAAAAGAATGTCATGCCATGTTATGAATGAGATAAAAAGTATGTTATCATATAGTGACATCATAAGGTATGTTCACTAAAGATAAATAACATGGTAAGAAGTCACAAGTAAAGTGTCGTACCAACCTCCCCCAAGGTGGAGGATTTTATGTTAAAATTATGGATTCGCCCTCTCGTTGATGTAAGAGGGTGTAATCACTTATGTTTTCCTGGAGCAGTTAGGGACTTGCAATCCCATCTAACTGTATCTAGAGGCGCGCTATATGTTAAGGGTACGTACACTAAGGGGCCCATAAGAAAGATAAGAAAGTTAAAGAAATGCATAAATGGAACATAAATGGTTCACGCATATGCATATGATGATGAATGTTTTCATGATGTTTTAAATGTTTTGTGAGATTATGTTTGTGCTTACTGGGCGAAAGCTCATTCAGTTATATTTCATACTGTAGGTAAGAAACCCGCAGCTTAATGCTGGGCATTGTTGGAGCGGTGTGACGGCGGACGAAGGCGGTATGGATACCACTACGCATAGTTTCCGCAAATCTTTTGATAAGTAAAGAAGTTTTGTATATAAGCATGTATGATAAAGACAAATTATGCTTTATGGCATTTTGGAACCGAAGACCTTAAGTAACGTTTACTTAAGTAGTAATGATGTATTACTAAAGACAAATGTTTTATAAGTATATTTTGTCAAGATTCAGCACCTATCCTGACCCTGACCCCTATCCAAAATCTCTACCCTAACCCCGGTCTTGAATCTCGAATACTGAACTTGATCTTTATTCCAATCAAGAAACTCAACCCCAACCTCAAATCTTGACCCCATTCTTGAAAACCAACCAACCTCGATCCCAAATCCCGACCTACCCTGACCTATGTCCCGAATCCTAACCTCAATGAATGTCCCAAATCCTAACCCCAACTTTGGTCCCCAAACCCGGCCCCGAAAGCAAATCCCAACCCTAATTACCGACCAAGATCCTAGCCTTAAACCCTGGTCCCAAATCTTGACCCCAACTTTGGTCTAGAATCCCTACCCCGCCCCTTGTACCAAAACCTAACCCTGACCCTAGACTCGACACCCGACCCCGACCTCGGTCCCAACACCCGACCCTGACCTGGAATTCTAACATCGACACCAACACCAACCCCAGTCCCGAAACTCGATCTTAATCCTTGTCTCAAAACTAGACCCCAACCCTGACCTCAATCCCAAAGCCTCGACCGCTAACCCAAATATCCTTTCCCTTATCTCCTTCCCATATTTAGTATGTATATATAATATTCGTCTATAGATTCCCCAAATTACATACACATTTTTTTTTTTTTTGGGTTTTGTCTAAAAAGATTTTCTTTTGAACAATTCCCTATCGTTTAGACAAGTAGTTGAAAGTGAATTTCATTTTTATTTTTTATTTTTATGTTTGTACAAGTGATATTTTTAAGTAGAACATTTTAACGCAAAAAACTGTACTCCTTTTATATTTAAAATAAGAACTGCAGTTCAATTATTTAATCAATTTTTCAACGGTCTGATTTTTTAAGGAGAGTAATTCTGTGTTTCGCATTGTAAATTTTTGACTTAAATTAGATCCTCATATATCATACTGTTGAAAAATTAATCTGTCGGTAATAACTATAACCCATATCAATAGTGAAAAAATTTTACTCCTGTCCATGTGACTTGATCATTCAGGACTCAATATATTGGAAACTACAAATCAGGATTGCCTTTGCACTAGGTTTTTATTTTCTTTTTTTTTTTCCTTCTTGTGGTTTTTTTCTTTGTTATACTAAAAATTTGAATGAAGGATTTGATTGAGGAAGAGCAGAGATGCCAACCTAATAAGTAGTTCTAATGATCTTTCGTGTTATTTATCCTTTCTTTTTATTTATTAAAAAGAAAAAAATTATTTCAATGATGAAAAAAAATAGCTAAATGCAATGCTATAAAAGATTACAAGATAGAAAATATTTCTATTAGGGATGGTATTTTTATCCTCGAGTGTGGGTACCTACCCCATTAGGGGGGGTATGTGGGATTGTATTTTTGTATGGGACGGATATGGGGGGTTAAGATTAACCTCACATGCAGGTGTGGAGTTGGGGTGGGGGAAGCTCCCTCATACCCATACCCGCCCCGCTTATATTTAGCATTATAAAAATATATATTTATATGTTTCTATATTTTTTTTTTTGAATTTTTAGTGTTTTAATATTTTACTTTTTTTTTTTGAATTTACTTTATAAATTCCGGTAGTTTGGATTTATTTTTAAGATTTCAGTTTCATTTTCTATTACATTTATGATTATGTTGCTAAATTTTATGAAAGCTTTTATAAAATTTATTTGAGTTTTTTTTTTTTTTAGTTTTAATAAGTAAATGGGTAGGGTATGTGTATAAAACACCCCTAGTGGAGATTACCCACTTATGCACCCACATTAAATTGGGTATGATGTGTAAAAAGGGTGGCAGGTATACCCACCCCGCCCCGCCCCATTGCCATCTCTAAGTTCTATAGGAAATTCAATTAGAAGAACTAATCATGGACACAAAAGAATGAAATATCTCATTTTAACCCCCAAAAAAAAAAAGAAAAAAGAAATAGAAATATTTCATGAAAGATAACAACAGGTTGTAATTATAATTTGCCGTGCAAAACTGTTCTTTTTAGTTTTCCTCTTGCACGGTAACATGGAAACCTTTTGTAAATTGCCTAATTATACGAACAAGTTTACTAAAATTAAAACATGTTTTAAATTATAATAGTTATAAATAAATTTAAAGTTCCTAATAAAAATAATTACATATAAAATAATAACTTAAATGTTAATTTTCCTAATACTTATGAAACCAAATTTATTTATTTTGGTTGAACTATGAAATCAAATTTATAACATAATAGAGTATCGTGATTAAGGAAGGACGACCTTTCTCACTACCTTATGCAAATACAAATCTGGCATTTTTTTTTTAAATCTGACAATGTTTTAGAAGAGGAAAAACAGATATTTAAAAATAATATTAATAATAATAATAAACTAACTAAATAATGATATTCTTTAAAAAACAAATAATTGGTATGAAAATGACAAGTACATGCGGACAAATATGATTTTTTTTTTTAAAGAAAAAATTAGGCGGATTACCGCCGTATGCCAATTTTCTTGTGTAGCAAGAATTCATTTTAATTTGCAGCCGGGCATTGAACTTAGGAAAGTGCCTTGGGACCGACAACGTAACCTCATCAATTTGTGCTTAGCTCATTAATGGGATAGCACTGCCTTGTTTTGTTTGCCTTGTCCAAAAGAAAGAAAAAAAAAACAATAAATAAATAAATAATGTTAATAATAATAATAACTTATTATGTCACCATTGGCCATAGGAGTAATCTCATGCTGATCACGGAGTTTTAAAATGTCCCAATCCGTCACTAAAATGTTCTTTTGTCCCATCTTATCAAACTGTAGCGGCATGTGAGTTAAGAAGAACAAAAATAACAGAACAAAATGCACGTGACAATCATGCGCAGCACAACAGTTGAAGAAATTATGCTAAAATTCAACACCCCTCGTGTCTGAAAAGAAAGAGGAGTATGTTCATACAATCAAGTAATTGAAACGCCACATTGGTTTGAGATCCTCGGACAGATCATATTAGTGGTTGATTGCCATGAAATTGAAGCAAAAAATATTGGAGGAAGGGCGAAGGGCGAGCTACGTAAAAACAATAGCCAAAACTTCATTTCTTGCTGCCGAGGGTAACAAGTTGTATTCAAAATCATGACTTAAACACCAAGTAAATCACAATAGACTACCAAAAATAGAATTGAAAATCCTATCAAAATCAATGACAACTAATGTGATATAAGCTATAGTTATTGTTTTGTACAATGTTTTAATAATAATTCGTGCAAGGAGTAACTCTGCTCGATTTATAAGGGATTGGTAGAACCATTCCCACTTTCCCGGTGTAATGCGGTAGTCAGTGTGATGGTTTCTTGAACATTAAAATCAAGTTTAGGTTAGCTACGACGACAAAGCCTGACACAACGACTATATGATAATATTTTCTACTTTTTTTTTTTTAATTTATAGTACATGATGATATTTTAGCATACGTTGGACGATCACAAGTATATATTTTTGAAATCGGACCACTAGGATTAGGTCCTGCTGTTTTGCTATTAACACATGAAGCTATCTATTATGTTGGAAGGGCGAAATGGTAAATCACACACCACACATGACCAAAACAATCTTTTATCACGTATTGCATGATTAAAAACGCACCTGTTATCGCATAATACAAGATAAAAAAGCACTTCTTAACCAGATAAAAAAATAAATAAAATAAAAAACAGGCACTATACGTTTTCATATTATTAAACTAACATTCCTGCCCTTAATTGTAAAATAACCCACATTCCCTTGTTCCCCTCAACTTCGACGAAGAAATAAAGTAATTTCAGTTTTACAAGTTTCACAAAACTTTAACATGTAATCTCTCAGAGGTATGCTACACACATATTCTAGCACTATTTATGTTTCTAGTTATATTGTCATTGCAATGATGCAACATAACTTATCGGTAGTGAATCATATTGGTTCGTTCGATATTTGGATTGAGTTTGAGATAAGATGAAATTTTTAAATTTGAATTGGTTGACTTTTTAAATTTTAGTTATAAATTTTGTTGACTTTTAAGAAAAAGATAAAAATTGATATGAAAAAGTAACTACTACAAAAGTTAGCTTACACGATGAAAAATACACGATGGTTTTTGTGAAACCATCGTCTTAAACAGGATTACACGACGGTTTGACAAAACCGTCGAGTAAACAAAGGATTACACGACGGTTTAGTCAAACCGTCGTGTGATCCGATGGATTACACGACGGTTTTGATGAACTACCGTGTAATCCGACAGCATTTCAAAAAAAAAAAAAAAGGATTACACGACTGTTATAAAAACCGTCGTGTAATCTTCTGAAAATTTTCAAATTTTCAAAAAAGAAAGGATTACACGACGGTTATAAAAACCGTCATGTCATCCTCTAAAAATTTTCAAAATTTTCAAAAAAAAAAAAAAAGATTACACGATGGTTATAAAAACCGTCGTGTAATCCTCAGATTACACGACGGTTATAGAAAATCATCATGTAATCCTCCGAAAATTTTCAAATTTTTAAACAAAAAGGATTACACGACGGTTATAAAAACCGTTGTGTAATCCTCCGAAAATTTCCGTCGTGTAATCCTTTTTTTTTTTTTTGAAAATTTGAAAATTAATTTTTGGAGGATTACACGACGGTTTTTACAACCGTCGTATAATCCTCCGAAAATTTTCAAAATATTCAAATTTTCAAAAAAAAAAAAAGATTACACGACAGTTTTGAGCAAAACCGTCGTGTAATCCGAGAAAACCATCATGTAATCCTCCAAATATTTTCAACATTTTTAAATTTAAAAAAAAAAAAAAAAGGATTACATGACGGTTATAAAAACCGTCGTGTAATTCTCTAAAAATTTTCAAAAATTTCAAATTTTATGTTTTGGAATTCGCACAAAAACCCATTACTTAAATACACTTTCCTCTTCATTTATCATCATTTTCATCTTCAACCCTCTAGACAACTCAAACTTTTCTCCTCCTCACCTCCTCCACCCGCCCGGACCCCCCAACTTAAAATCCGATCACACCACCACCACTTCAAACTTTTCCTAAACTACCGCCATAGCCCCGGTTTTTCTCCGCCACCGCTGTCGCTGTGATGCCCTAGAAATTCATAAGCTTGACTAATGAATTATTATTATAGATTTTCTTCATTAATATGCTTTTAATGAATTATTTTGATGAATATCAAATTTCAAGATCATGACTGATAATACATGTATCGTCGGTATGATGATGTCGATAATATAACAATGTTAAGTTTCTCTATTTAAATGAGAAATTTTAAATACATAAAAGATGAGATGAACGACATAAAACTTTATACGAAAAAAATTAGTTATGTCGTATTAGAGGTATAACGATAATTTTTTGGAAGGACCCCGATTTTTATTAGTAGGTCGATTTAATGATCTTGGTATTTATTTTGATCATATTAATAGTCAAGCTTTGAGAGCATGATTGGGAATTAATGTGTCACATAGATAGGAAATTAATTATTAGTATCTACTCTTAGAAAATCTAAAGGTGAGAGATTGATCAAGAATTATGCTTGATTTGAAATCAATGGTGTAGATTTTATGTTAAGGGATCCTAGGCAAATCAATGGCCAAGCTTTGAATGATAAGTGACCAATGAGAGCTTAAGGTGAAGATAGGTGTGATGGAAAATCTAATGGATGAGAATAAGGATGACAACTTGGATCAATGGTCGAAAAATTGGAAGAAAGAAAAACAAAACTTAAAATGAGAAGGCAATGGGAATCCGGATTTTTGGTTCAAGAAACAAGGAAAAAGTTGAACAAATGAGTGAAAGGGAAAGTGGTGCATGCATGCAACTTCGTGTAAGAGAATGGCATGGTTTCTTTTGCCAATTTGACCTAAGGAAGAGGCAAGTGAAAGTGACCCCTCATCTCAACTTTGTTGAACCAAGTTTCACCCCAAACTCTTCCCAAAAGTCCGGCCATTGAAGGGCTGATTCAGCCAAATATTTTTCAAATTTCATCCCTCAAAAGACAGCTCTCTCAAGGTCAAAGTTGGCTAAGCACAAACCCCTAACACCCCATTTTCTTTCTCACACAAATCAAACTCAAAAACCTAGCTTTTCTAACCACCACCAAGCTCTAAACAAAACCAAAAACCACCAACACTACTCTCCATCTCCAACACTCCTCAAGCACCCTCCTCCATCCATTTTCAAGCTCTAAGGAACCCCGTCACCAAGATTGAAGAAGTGGGAGACGGTATTAGAGGACGCTCTACTAGAGGTAACTTAGTGGCGTTCTCCGTGTTTTAGTCATTTTTGGAGAACTAAAGTATGATGTTTGGTTATGATCTTAATATTAGACTTTTCTTACCTAGGAAAAAGTTTTGAGAAGAACTTGGGAGGTTCGAGATCTTGAAGGATCCCCGGAGCATTTCGGTAAGATTTATGAACTTTGTTGAAGGTTGTAGTTGTTGTGGTAATATAACATGCATTAGAAGCTTTGGTATGAAAAATAAATTATATATAAATATTCTACGGAGGATAAGCTTCATTTTAGGCTTTGGAATCACTTCATTTGCTTTTATATGTCTAAAGCTATGTGCCTTTGAAATTGTGACACAAAAATAGAGAAAAAAATGAACCTCCGAGACACAGACCAGCCACGGGTTTATTATACTCCGAACCCTTTAGACTCAAAATTTTGGATTATAAGTTAGAGAAATAAAAACTAGATTCTTTGAGCTTTCCAACAATGGATAAATGTGCAATTTTTGACGAATTTTACAGGTTTGGGCTACAAACCGAAAATCCTTACTGGAACCCTGTACTAGCCATAGGTTTTGTAGATTTTGAATTAGTAAACCATAACTTTTTATAAAACTATTTTTACCATACAAAATAGATATTATAAGCTTTCCAATAACATATCTTTTGTCTTATTTGGACTTGTAAGTAAATTGTTATGGATTTTCTAATCTTACTCATGAATCTGGACTTGTGGTACAAACGTGAGACCAACAGTGACAAAACCTAAGTTTATGGTATGAAATGCTCAAGTACTAAAGGAAATAACTTTACTATTGTAAAGTAGACATCTCAAGCTTCAAAATGAGATATCATGTGTTTAAAACGGATATATATATGAATTTTAATAAATCCTTAAATATTGTATTGAAATCTGGAAATCCGAGATTTTACCATAAGACACTTAAGAAAACGTCCACATTAATATTTGAAATGCTTGAAATCTGAGGAAACAAATTATAAAGACAGAAACTAGATGTTTCAAGCTTTCCAACAAGTTATCAAGTGTCCAAAACGGAATTATACTCAAATCTAAATAAATCTTATAAGTTAAAACCCTACATCGATAAAATGATTAAACATTAAAATATGACATAAGAGTAAGTCATAACATATGAATATATTTAGCTATGAAATGAGTTGATTTTAAGTGTGTGAACAAATAATGTGAAAAATCCTAATTTGATAAATTAAATCATAAGTTTTAATGGGTTAAGATAAAGTACACTAGAGGGTTACTGGGCCTATCCCATGAGATTACCTTGGCCCAACTAAATGAACATAACTAAGGGAATTGGACTAGCCCAATAATAAAATAGAGGTATAGCCTTAGGTGACTCCTTATCACCTTAATTGATTAATTAATTAATTAATTAATACATAACCAAAATGTAATTTAATAAAGGAATTAATTAATTAACTGATTATTAATTAATTAATTAATTATAAGAGTTAATATGTGATAATCAAGATTATTATGTTAAATAATTACATAATTATAATACATGATTAATTATAAATTAATTAATCATTAATTATTAATCATTGATATAAGCATCAAAATAATTAGGGATGATTAACTAGAGATTAATCAAACATTAATCATTAGATTAATTAAATTATCAATTATTAATATTAGAATTAATAATTAATAATTAGTACATGAGATATAATATTTAAATAACATAATTAAATTATTAACAAGATAATAAGTCAATTAAAATTATGTAATTTAATTATAATTACTCAATTAAATAAAGTAATAATTAACTATTACTTAATTAAGTAGTTAATCGATTAATTAATCAATTGATTAATTAATTAATTAAAATAATTAATTAAATTAAATTAATTAAATAATAATAGAAACTTATTTTAACACTTAATAATTAATAAGAATTAATTATTGAGGTTAATTATGATATAAGTAAATTAAATTCACTATAGTTTATAAAATAATTGAATAATTGAATAAAGTAATGTAACTATGATTCTATCTAATAATGAGTATTGTTAAATCAGGACAATTACTCAAATTTGCACAATAGAAGATACAACTCCGGAAGTTTAAGCACATAAGCCAAGTAAGTACAAACTTTCCCTACAACATGAAACAAAATGTTTTCCTTGATATAATCTACGTTTGTTATAACTTGATCTGATGATGTGATGAGTATATAAATTATACGTATTGTTTTGATTAAGTATTTGATGTGCATAAATTCTCTTGCACTGATATGGTTGACATGCCTCACATATATGTATGCCGTAATGATAGATGCATAGTGACATGTAAATCTACACATTGTCACAAATAATAAGAATGAGGCTAATGAAAGATATGATTAAGTGTCATACCAACCTCCAATTAGCGAGACGATATGATAAGAACGAAAGTTATAAGATATGACCTTGGAGGTTGTTAGAGGGTCGCTCCCCTAACTCCCCATTGGCTTGCGCACATATGGGTACGACATATGGGCCCTTAAGTAGACAAGATATGTATATAATGAAGCATAATTGAACACACATGATTCCATGCATTTTGAACATTCTTGATATTACGTGTGATGATATGACTTTATGAAAATATTTTGTGAGATATTGTTTGTTCTTGCTGAGCGAAAGCTCATACGTGTGTGTTCGTGCTGTAGGTAACGCGGTTAAGTAGCCTATTACTTAGATGTTCTTATAGACAGGCGAAGCTATGTGGAGGCGGTGAAGGAAGGGAGTGGGATACCATCACGAAATTAATTTCCGCATTTAGACTTCGTAATTTATTTTGTAATGACTATAATTATAATTATGTTCTAATGTTTTGTTACTACTAAATTAGTATGAGTACTCTATAAGAAAAAAGACTTTAGACTCTTTTGTTTTAATCAACATGAAGTTATAGCTTTTTAAATATTATTTAAACACGAATTTAAACAGGATAATTATTTACTAGAGGTTTTTTTAATTTCCACAGATAAAAATTTTAATAATTCTAATTTTTATAGTATGAATATGATTTAAATAAAAAAAATTATGTATCTTTTTAGAACCGAATTTAAATAAGTGTTAAGACTAAATTAGATAAAATTAAGTAAGTTTGTTAACGGTCTGAAAAATCGGGTCGTTACAATCACCACCACCTCTCTCTCCTGGTGTTCCCATCAAGACCGTGACTATTTTTCTTTAAAGAAAAGCACCATATTGCTCAATTTCTTATTTTTTAACAAAACTACGAACACATAATGCTTTAATAACTTGCGTTGAGTGTAATTTTGTAGTGTTGTTTTGATGTTTTTCTTTTTTATTGTTGCTATTTGGAGATGAATGTTTTGTGTACGGTTTTGGCACTTTACACACATTTTTTAACATGGTTTTATTCGCTCACCATATGCTCGATGAAATGCCAAAATGGATTTTTGTTTTGGATAATCATATAGAATTTGATTCTAGTGTAATTGAGCTTGAATTAAAAAAAAAAAAATTGGCTTTTTTTTTTTGTGATGGCACACATTACACGATGGTTTTGGTCCGAAACTGTCGTGTAATATGTGCCATCGCAAAAAAAAAAAAAAAAGTCAAATTTTTTTAAAATTCAAACCTAATTACACGACAGTTTTCAAAACTGTCGTGTAATGACATACATTACATGACAGTTTCGGGTCAAAACCATCATGTAATGTAGTGATTACACGACGGTTTTGAGCCGAAACCGTCGTGTAATCACTACATTACATGACGGTTTTGAAGAAAAACCATCGTGTAATATTAAGATATCACGACGGTTATAGAATTGTCTGATATCTTCCACAACTCTGGATTACACGACGGTTGTCTGACCGTCGTGTAAACTTTACATGACGGTAAATAACCGTTGTATAATCCACAATTTTTACTAGTGAGTATAATTTAGTTGGAGTTAAACCTGAATCCCAAACGTGGGTATAAATCCCATATGTATATCCAAATAGTCTTCCCTTCACCCTATTATCACTTAACTTTAGTCTAATTGCTTTCCTAGCTTTGCCTCTTTAGATTGCATCAAAACATTATTATGAGAAATGTTATATAGTAGCATACATTATACTTTCACCTCATCATATAGTTAAAAGTCAAATAGGGGCACAACAAAGTATAGATCGAATAAAGTATAATGATCTATATGGACTCACACAGTGAAGAAATAGGGACTTATCTTCCACTTTCTTATCTTGGTCGTTAATGACAAACAGTATGAAGTACAACTACGGTGGACTTCTCCCCTAAAAGAGATTATTATGTCTTATAGCAAATACTAATATCAAATACCATCCGGATCTTAGTTCAATCGTTACTCGGTGCCTAACTCGAATCCTCTGTATCTTGCTAGTCACAACGTCATATTAAAACTTCGCATCCGGCTTATTCTACAGGCTACATATGGATGGTGAGATGAAGTCATATATCCACAGTCGGTCTTTCATTAATGACCTCATCTTGACTCATTCTAAAAAGAAATTTTCTTAAGTGCGGCTTAGCTAGTTACCTTAGCACCATAGGCGCTCAATATATCTCATTTCAGATCGCTCTCTTAGTGCCAAAGGCGATCACTCGTTTTAGTAAGCCGATCTATGCTTGTCGACATATCTTACTATGTATACTTCTATAAATATCAATAATGTATACAACCATCGAAAATGTAAATTAAAATAATTTTCGTGCATTGTAATAAGTTCTTTTATTCTCAAAGCTGGCAATCCTTTAGAAGACATTTTTTAAGTCTGCAATTCATTCGAGATAAAACGGTGCTTTTAAAACTCAGCTTTCAAAGAAACAGACACATTATTAATTCTATAGAACTTAGCAATTTAAGTTGCGTCTATCCTAATAATATTTAAGTAAAATGGCCCAGCTTTGTACAAATAGAACACACAATTAGCACCTTTGTACTGTACCGATTCTTCTCAGATGCAATTTCGAGGCTCCTCAATGTGCTTGACTTCTTTTCTATTTGTTTCAAGTACGTGGTTAAAGAATTATTAACTTATCCCATAAACATCTCACGGAATAAACTATGTAAAGTAGAAAAAATAAAAAATAAAAAATAAAAAACAAGACCTTGGTTTTGACTTAGACTTAGAGTAATGAACTATCAAACCAAGCAAAACCCTTAAGCACGAAACAGATTTGTCGACCCCTTAGGAGAAAATTAATAATAAATCTTATAAAAATTGAAACCATGAGATTCATGTTCCTAATTAAAGTAAACATCGGACTTTATTTCTTTCAATATCTTACCTATCTAGATTTGAGATTGAGCTTCACTCCGTAATTAATTGCTAGTTGAAAAACTGATATACTACTCTCACTACAAATCCTAACCATTTTAAATTCTGTCTACTCAGATCATATATAAATAAAGACAATAATTTCATAGGGAGTTTGGCACTCCTTAAATGTATAGAAGAAGAAATAAAATAAAAAAGGTTCTGTGCCAACACCAAAAAAAATAAATAAATACAGTGTAAGATGCATAGAATAAAATATTAATTATTAACGGATTAGGAGATTGCTTTGAAAGAGAGGAGATACGGGATCGACATTGATTATTGTAACAAGGACAATTTTTCTTATCTTTTCAAGAATTAATTACAATCTTAATATATTTATACAAGTTTTTATTATAGTTAAAATTATATAACAGTCTTTTCGTAAATAACTATTTTCAAATTACAATTGGAAAACAAAAAAGAAGCTTCTTAGGTATAAACGTGATTTCGGAAAGTGATACTCTGCCAACAACGGGTCATAGCCTGACACATCATCAAAAAATAAAATGAATTAAAAATAAAAATAAAATAAAGAAAGAAAGAAAGAAAGAGAACAGTGAAAATGTGTCAGAATTATAACGCATAAGAGGAGGAAATTTCGAGTGAGGAGAGAGAAACTTGTGAACCCTAAGATGAAACGTATTAAGGGGGAGTTTGGTAGAGTAGTTTGAGTTGAAGATTTTTAAGTTGGAATAGTAAATTTTTTTGAATTTTTAGAAAAGACAAAAAACTTTTTGGGAAAAAGATAAAAAAAAGTTTGAGTTGAGTTGGGTGAGTTGATATGCCAAAGAAGCCCTTATTTTGTTTTGTGGGAAAACTCAAAAGCAATATAACAGTCAGTTTTGAATAAAATATGTAATATTCTACATAATAACAGTAATATTCTTAATTTTAATTTGTCCACAGCACAAACAAATAGACAAAGAACAGAGAAGCTTCGAGAGACTATGAAAATTCTCGTGTGTTTGTGGATAACTCAAAGAAAACTTGCCTTCTTGGTTTTCTAATTCTGATTCTAATTAGATGACCAAAACCAAATTCCCGTTTGAAGTCAAATTAAATGTCAACGGCGAACATCTAATCACTAGACGCAATAAATTTTGACTTTATATCTATATATATTTCGTGGGACAACAAATAACTATTAGTACAATTTAATTTTGTGGTGGCTATGTATATAGTAAAAAAGTTGCAGCTTACATTTCCCCCAAAAAAAAAAAAAAAAGAAAAAGAAAAAAGAGAGACAAGTATAAAAGATAAATGTCTCTCTTCTATCACAAATTGACTAATAATTTTGGAGGCTTGAAACCCCTTTTCCTCTCTTTAGAAGGATGTCGTACAAGCAGCTTCTTAAAATAATTTAAAAACACTAATAAATTAAAATAAATAATGTTTTTGGATAGTTACACCATAGCTAGCACCAAGAAAACATACTAGTATGGCACTTCATCTGATATATTGAATTGACTTTTATTAATAGGGGCAAGTTTGTAATTTGGTTTGATTTGAAAATGATAGGAAAAGTAAACAAACAAAAACGTATGTGATATAATAATATTCTAGAAAGCTGGCTGCTAAGTAGCCCATTATCTCAAATTCCCTATGTAAAAATCGGGCCATTTTCGTCAAACTCTTCAATCTCTGAGTCTTGATCTCCAAGCCACCAAAACTAAAATAAAAATTAACAAAAGTTTCACTCCTCCTTTGGAAGCCTCTGGACCATTTTGAAATTCAACAGCCCCCAAAACAAGCCAATTTAAAACCCCCATCTTCCCCCCTCTCCCTCCCCAAAACTCTTCTTCTTTCTTTCGTCCCTTTAATTCCCTTCAAACACACACACACAGACACACCAGACGCACACACAAAGCACTCTCTCTCTGTGTCCCAAATTGAACTCTCCAGCTAATAATAAGAAGATAATTTATTAATAATGGGGACTTTGGTTGGGCATGTGGCGCCAGGGATGGGGTTCCTGGTAATAGGACTATGGCATCTCTTCAACCACATGAAGCTCCATCTCCTCCACCCAACTTCCTACTTCGCCCCTCCCTGGTTCCCCACCTCCAAGCTCCGCCACCTCGAGCTCTTCCTAATCATGGCGGGCTCCTCCGCCTCCGTCGCCATGGAGCTCTTCATCGGACCCCAAAACCACCAGCCCTTCGACTCCGACGGCTCCATCCCCTCCAACCACCTCCACAACTTCGAACACGCCTCCATCTCCCTCACCTTCTTCTCCTACGCCCTCCTCTCCCTCCTCCTCGACCATGCCCTTCCTCATAATAATCAGGCACGCTACGCCTTGACTCAATTCCTCGGCGCTGTAGCTTTCGGCCAGCAGCTCCTCCTCTTTCACCTCCACTCGGCCGACCACATGGGACCCGAGGGCCAGTACCATTTGCTTCTCCAGCTCCTCGTCCTCGTCTCCTTGATCTCAACCCTCATGGGAATCGGATATCCCAAGAGCTTTATAGTCAGCTTTGTCAGGTCTTTAAGCATAACTTTTCAAGGGGTTTGGCTTATTGTGATGGGGTTCATGTTGTGGACACCTGCTTTGATTTCCAAAGGGTGTTTCATGCACTACGAAGAAGGTCACCATGTGGTTCGCTGCTCCGGCCAAGAATCGCTTCACCGGGCGAATTCTCTTGTCAACATCCAGTTCAGTTGGTTCTTGATCGGAATTGCAGTTTTTGGTGTTTGCCTTTATTTGGCAATGGTTAAGGTTTACGGTCAAGAAAATGAAAAGGTCGAGTATTTTTCACTTGGGTTCAAGGGAGAAGATGAAGATGACACGAATGATGTTGAATCCCAGAAGAAAAGTAATCTTAGAAGTGGGACTTCAAAGAGTTTTATTGAAATGGGAAAATCTGCAGGTTTTGGGCTCATTGACATGGAAAGGTAGAGAATTATTTTAATTATAGTTTGGGGTTAAGAAAGAGATATGAAATTATATTTGTGTTGAAGTGGAGGGGGGGTTAAATAATGTGTACAAATTAATTAGGGTTGGTGGGATGCTGCTTAATTAGTTTAATTAACTAATTAAGTCAGCAAAATTGAATGTTTATATTTTTAGCTTAATTCCATTTTTGTGTGATGACATACAAAGAAAGGGAAAGGCTAATAACGCAAGTACAGAAGAATTTAGGAAAAAATTGTTCAGTTCTGTTTGTTAAAATTGATGGATAGTCTAGTTTTAGAGCTAGGTCAGTCCATTTGGTAATTTGTGTAAATGTGAAAAACACAAGATCATTACGGAAAAGGGACGAGAGAGTGTGTCCGTGTGTGCGTGTGTGTGTATGTGTGTTTTTGTTTGTTTTTTTTTTTTTTTTTTGGTATGTATTTATTCCAACCACCAACTTGTAAAGAAACTTTCCATTTGATTATTTGGTACTAAATTTTTCTACTGTACGTTTTTTTTTTTTCTTTTTATTTTTAAGTATGGTTCTATTGCGTTTATTATAAGCTTTATTTAAAACATCTATGTCACGCAAGTACCCTTTGTGAGTTGTTACAAATACAAGCTAGCTTGGGAGTAAATTACTATTTTCCCGGTTTAGAAAAAGGTGGCGGAACTTATTTGCCATCTTACCTTTGCAATACTCGCAAGTAAATAAATTCAAAGTGACAAAAACGTACATACTACACCGGGACCCCACCAAAATAATAATACTAATAAATGAGAAAATTATTATTAATTTTTTTTTTTAAAGAGAGTACATATAACTTTGCTGCCATGATTACTATTCATTATCTTTTGTTTTTATTGTTTATTTTCGTAAAACAAGTTATCCTGTTGAAAAAGGCCACATCTGTAAAGTTAGCGAAATTACACTACATGCAATTTTATAACTGTGCAATTGGAATGCAGCAGTTTATTTAAAAAAAATATTTTAAGAATAACATAATTATATCGTAGTTATCATTTCTCATATGCAGAGCCACTAAGGTCCTAGTAGGGGCATGTACCTCCACTAACTAAAAAGACAATTTTAAACCAACCCCTAGTTTTTAGTCTTTTTAAATATTTGCCCTCACAAAAAAAATTCCTTTTAAATTACTTCACGCATTCACTTGGTTTCCCCCCCTTTTTTTTTTAACTCTTCATCTCTTCTCTCACTATTATTTATCTACACTTTTTTTATTTTCTTTGTAATTTTTGTTAAAAGTTTATAATCTTCTCACCAAATTTTTCTAGCTTTACATTTTTCTATTTAAAATTTGGTTATCAAAATATTGTAAATATCATCAATAACTTTTTAAAATGTATCCTTCCATAATTAATTTGTCATCAACGCAAAACAAAATAAAAAATAAAAATAAAAATAAACTTACCATTGGCATTACATATATAAGGCACTTGCAGTAATCCTATTAAAGCAAGTGTTGAGAGAGCATTCTGTTATTGTAAACATTGTGAAGAATTAATTATACCATCAAATTACTGTGAGATGATTAAATAAATGACAATTTAGTTATGTAGATTGAGAAGTGTTTTAGTTCTATATTTTTGACAGTAAAATTATGGTGCAGTACCTTCAAATATAAAAAATTTATGAGTATTGTTATTCTAAAATACTGGATAAAATTTTATAATCAGATAATACTATAATTTTTATTTTCAGTGACTTATTTTAATCTTAAGATTTTATATTTATTTGTGCCCCCACTAAAATTAAATCCTATCTCTGTCACTAATGTATATAACAAGTACGAAGAAGAAAATAGAAAAGAAGAAGGTTTTACAAGTCGTCACCATCGTCGGTGGCGAAAAGGCCAGACTGAACTCCTGGTCTTGATCCCCTTCTCGTCACAATAAAAACATTATTAGAGCTTTTATCTAAATCCCTTTCCCTTCCAATTGTTGAACGAACTCCAGCGGATTTTATAATGATTCTCGTATTTTATGCTATAAAATTACGTGATATAAATTTTTTCCATTTTTAAATTAATAAAAAAAATTTTCTTTTATTTCAGTGTCAATTGATATTAGACTATGTTGTATGTCTATACTTCCTTATAAATTATTAGTCCTATGCCATGCTTCAATGAATTACAAATAAACGCTCAGTTCCACTGACTATGATTGACGATTTTATAAAATGAAGAAATTTATGTTTAATTGTCAATTAAATAAAAAAAATTAACTAAATGACTATTAGCATTGATGACAACCAATTATCGTATCATCTTTAATTCTTTAATATTCATAAAAGAAAACACTTTTGTTTCCGTGGGACCTTTAATGATGATACCAGCGGCGTTTAGCACTTTGTGTTTGACAAGGAAGCGTGATGCTCCAATCTGCCACGTGATTAAGATAAGACACATGTTGATGTAGGCCACTACGTATGCATATTATATTCAAATATAAAAAATACATACACAAGCAAAGGAGACAGCGGCCAATGGCCATATATGGCGTGTGGATATGATAAAAAGATATGGACTGATTACGACGTTAAACATATAAATTATATTCAACAATCAATCAGCTTAGCAAATTATGTTGAAAGATTAATTGTTTCTAAATTTATAAGATTACAGTTCTGCGAAATGGTACAAGTAAAAAAAGCAAAAATGGAAAATAAAAAAAATCTTTAGTAACACATAATTTTAACCATCATAATAAGCACAATTACAATATTTTCAAATTGTCAGATCTCAAATGAAATTGTATTGGATTAAATAAAATGTGATAATTTAATAAAATTGAATAAAGATCTGACAGTTAAAAACTGTTTCATAATAGAGATATGTAATTTGAGTTACCAACTTAAAGACAAGAATTTTAAAATTCTGGTCCAAGGCACCACTTACCCCTTGGTTAAATTTTGTTTTTTTATCCTACATCTGGGGTTTAAAATTGATTAACGAAGATAAATAGGTGATGAAAAAAGAGTTTAGAAAGACTTATCCTTTTTTTTCATGAGTAACCGCGAAGTATGCCCTTATGGAAGGGAGTGTAGAGCAACGTCCCTCCAAAACTTTGAACTTGATCCGATCAAAGCTTCTCCAAAGTACAAGAATTTTCACCTTCCGAAACCAAAAAATTGATACCAAAATGTCTATTTTTCGATCGCCATTTCCTTCTG